>VMBQ01006647.1:5106-34209 GCA_007657795.1 Dreissena rostriformis | reverse complement strand
CCCTTCAAGTGTTTGCGCGGTACGTTACGTTAACAAACCTGCGTGTGAACTGTCAACCCGATGGCGACCCGTTGACATGGTGGTGTGAAAATAAAAAAAACACGTTTCTCAACAATTGTGCATGTGGCTTTTGTTCGTGCCATCGGAGCGAGTGTTCTCGAAAACAGGTCATCTTGTTACCAAGGCTCGCAACCGCATTAGCCACAAGCTAGTGCAAACGTTAATATGCTTGACCAAATCATCACTATGGTTTTGTACATCTGCATATATATGCATGTTTGCTGATTAGTTTATACTGTGAGATAGTGTTGCACTAGTTTAACAATTATTTACCTTGACTCCGATTAATTTTGTTTCCGGTCTTATTATTGATGCGACAGTTTTAATCCCAACCGGAAAAAAATTAAATCAGTTTTGGTTCCGCAAACGAAATGATAAAAAAGAAACCAAACCGGCATGCAAATCACAAAAATAAAAGTAGTTTCATGTAGTCAAAACAAAATCGTTATATCTTTCTAACATTTAATCAGTCAGTTCCGGAAGGAAGATAGATGTTAGAATACTTAGAACGACTGATCTCATGGTCAAGGATGAAGTTCAAACCAGCCAGGAGCTTAGTCATGCAGAAAGGAAAGGTACAGGACCGATTTCGCTTCAGAATCAACGGAGAACTCATCCCGACAGGGACTGAGCAGCTAGTAGAGTGCCTTGGCAAGTGGTTCAGAAGCTCTCTCAGCGACAAGGAAAGTGTGATACAGATGTGGCAGCAGGTAGATGACTCGATGCAAGCCGTAGACAAGAGCAGTTTATCAGGCTTTGATCTACCAACATGGAGTTCGACCAAGAGTTATGTGGCCTCTTTTGGTGTACGACGTCCCAATATCGACTGTCGAAGATATGGAGAAGAAACTAAGCGGCTACATCAGAAGATGGCTCGGAGTTCCAAGAAGCTCCTCAAGTATCGACCTGTATAGCTCTGGCAGCAAGCTACAGCTATCGCTTTCCTCTCTTACAGAGGAGTTCAAGGTCACCAAAGTCAGGCAAGTCGTGATGCTGCGAGACAGTGCAGACGAGAAAATCAGTGGAGCCTGGGTGGAAGTCAACACAGGTCGGAAGTGGAGAGCAGACAAAGCAGTAAACGGTGCAGAATCCAGGCTCAGATAAAGCGACATCGTGGGGACAACTACATCTGGCAGGATGGGATTAGAATGTGCACTAGAACCAGTTGGAGGGCTGCATCAGCAGCAGAGAAACGGAGGGTGGTCCAGGGTTAGGTTCGGTCGACAGAGGAGGAGACAAGACAAGCGGCAGCCGTTGCAATGAAAAAACAGGGCAGTTGGTGGAAATGGGAAGGGGTCCAACCAAGGAGTGTGTTTTGGAGTGACATGTGGATTATGGACCACCATATGCTTGGATTTCTACTACGCTCTGTTTACGACGTTTTGCCTACACCAACCAACCCCAGGACCTGGAAGCTAACTGAGGACCCCACCTGCAGGTTATGTGGCAGGCCAGCAAACCTAGAGCACATCCTATCTTCTTGCAGAACAGCACTTACGGGCGGAAGATACCGATGGCGGCACGACAAGATCCTCAGCGAGATTGCAGCCAGCCTTGATGTGGCACGAAAGAAGAAGCCACCATTGCATACAAGGCCTACCTTCATCAATTTTGTCAGAGGGAGAGGATCAGCACCAAGCACCTACAGATTCAGGCATCCTAGCTTCAGCGAGAGACTGGGAACTAGATTTGAAGAAGCAGACGTCGCCGCTACGTCCTGACGTGCTTTTGCTGTCAAGAGCAACAAAGAAGCTAGTGCTGCTGGAACTGACAGTGCAATGTGAAGAACGAATCGAGGAAGCACACGAGAGAAAGAAGGCCAAATACCAGCCGCTACTTGATGAGTGCCGGCAAAAAGGATGGAAGCCCTGGAACCTGACTGTCGAGGTTGGCAGTCGGGGCTTAAAAAAAATAACTATTTCGTGAACAAGTTTATGTGTGGATTTCGGATTTTGGAAAAAAAGAATTTGCGGCGGTCATATGTGTTCGAACTTCTTGTCCGCGATAAATCAATTGCAGAGGTCATGCACAATGAAATCTAATTAAATAACAACAATCAAATGGTAAAGCGCAGAAACTATTTCAATCAGTTGTTGATATTACGTAGTCATCTTTAATTTGCATTTATTGTCTTCAATCCGCTACGTGTTGACAATTTAAATGCAAAATCACTACAAAAAACACAATACACACATGTGATACCAAGTTTGTTAACAATAAGCACTAATCCTTTCTATTCTACCTGAACGAGGTTAACGGTATTGATAAATCTTTATTGCATTAGCGTGTTACATGAAATGTCAAGTGTCAGTAAAGTACCAAGTGTAATTTATGCTACCTCTACATTGGTATCTGCCTGATATAACGCTGCATTATATATTTTTTTATATCATGTGCAACAGGAAGTTCTTATATCAGTCGATGTGTCATATTACTAAGACTTAATACATAAGTAATATTGTATTGTAAACATGAATCAGATTCATCAAAACAAACAATTTGATACCAAAATGTATTACTTTTTTCCACAGAAAACAACACAAACAGCAAAAAACGTATTTTACAACTATTTAAAGTGAATATTTTAATGCTGATGACGTCATGTTCAACCGGAAGTTGTTAAATCAGTCGATGTTTGGATGTAAGTCATTTTACTCGGAATGAACTATAAAGTAATCATTTTTAGTAAAATAAATTTGATACCAAGATGAAATATATTTTAGACAGAAAAAGCAAAAAAAAATGCGATAAAACACATTTTACAAATATTTAGCGTCAGTGCTCATGACGTCATAAGTAACAAGTCAAACGTCAAAGATCATATTTATTCCCGCTAAAAATGCATTGTCGTAGCGATTTTATTTTCATTATTTCTTTTAAAATGGGGACTAACAGAGGTATGATAAACAGAAAACAGGCTACTGCCTGATCTTTTTGTTATATATCAGGCTCGACACGAATACAATTATTATATTATTCTAAGCCTTGCCTGATATATAACAAAAAGATCGGACAGTAACCTGTTATTCTCTATAAACCATCCGTTTTATTGTATCTGTATTTATCTAGATTGCGTAACAAACGCAGGATGTGTGCGTGGACTACATTGGATATTTATTTAATAATTATTCGTTGTTATTTTAAATTCGTGGATCAGTCAACCAACGAAATCAACGAAAATAAATGTCCGCGAATAATAATTATTTCATAGTACTTGTATAGTAAATGTCGCTCAAATAACATGTGAAATATGTTGTAAAACTAAAATTTATTTTTTCCAACATAGATTAGCCAATACTTTATACTGTTTAGACATAACCAGTTTAATAATAATATATTTTACATTATAAATGTTAAATATTGTTTAAATTATTGCTTAACATTTCAATTATTAAGCGGGTACCGGTAAATTAAAATTCCACTATTACGTATAAAGATGTTGCATTACGCCGATGTACGAAACAAGATCACTTTGTTTGTAAAATTGTCGGTGTTTAGTCTTTAGACCACTTTTACTCTGATGGTAATGACTAACTCATATAAAAAGAATGAACTTACATTTATTTATACACAATATTGGTACTAAATATAAATTATTTTATAGCTGTTTTAATGTTTATTTACGAATTTCTTATTGATTTCTTAACTTAACAATTCGTGTATGAATATTTGTAACATAACTGTAACCAGTGTTTTGCCAACCAGTCAATGCGCATGCGCGGAAGATCCTTAATGTAATTAATTACAATAAACTGGTCTATATGGCTGTCCGGCTAGCATAAAATGGACGTATCACTGATTTTCTTATTTCGGTCAAAATGTGTACCACCATATTCATTATTGATAATTGTGTACGAAAGTAAAAGGAATACATACAAAAGCATATAAAAAATGATATCTCTCTACTATATTATTTAGTCCCGTCTTAGATAACTTATTTGCTTTGAAAAGTCCAATCGTCGGAACATAAAGAAAGGTGACACGTATAGAATTAAAGAAATAAGGTTATGTATGAACCACGGTTAAAAACGTAACATTCTATGGTAAGGTTCTAGTTCTTCTTGAATGCTTTGAGCTTTTATGAGTACATACGTACAGTTCAAAGTTATTCCTCGTAAAGGCAAAAAACATGTAAAAAAATATGTCCCACGTGTGTCAATACAATCGAGGTCAATCAACCTAATACATCTTAACAAACACAATACCTGTTACCATCGACATTAAATTGCGTATCTTTTATTGAGAAATATTATGAAAATAAAACCCGTCATCATACCGAAACCGAAAGCTTTGAATTGGCGAGTATTGCAAAGGAAAGTTAAATGTTACGCTACACTATTTTTTTTACCCAAGTGTCTGTTGGTCTGTTGTTATGCTGTCAGTTAAAAGTTTCTAGTGTATAACAGTGTTTAGGACACATTCTTATCGTTGCTTTCTATTGGTACATTGTGTAATCACATCGCACGCAATACATTGTTGCAGTTTATCTTTGAGTTAAAAAAATAACATATGTCAAACTATAAATAAATCTATTTTTATATTTTCAAATTCGGAATATCTTGGCATTTTCTATTGCAAACACGTAGACATTTTCTGGAATAGTTGACGTGTTTGAAACTTAGATTAATATCATTATTCTGCGAGCACACACTATCATGTAAGTTGTTTGAATTTGCGAAAAAGGGATTTATTTAAGATCTTGTTGTGTTTATTTATGCCAAAAAATAGTTTATGTGGCTCATATTATCGATTAAAGTTTACATGAAAAAAAACATTCAGGAAATGCAACTCCCGGCAATCCGGAGGAGTTGGATTATTGCAACTAGGTAAGGCACACCAAAGAAAGATGCGGATTGACCATGTCTTGCTTTGATATTTGATAGTTTATTTTTACAAGTGAGTTAACAAACGACGACAGGAAAATCACAAACCGGTAAGCAATTGCATTTTTAATAACAAGATTTTTCAGCTGTGCCATTTTTGAAAAACGCCTCGTCTATCTTTCAATATAGGTACCTGCAAAATAAAATAATTTTATTTCAGATTGGTATAATTTTCATGTTTTATGCATATGGGTGTCCCATTAACTGTCAGTAGTAGTAGTAGTAGTAGTAGTAGTAGTAGTAGTAGTAGTAGTAGTAGTAGTAGTAGTAGTAGTAGAAGTAGTAGTACGAGTAGTAGTAGTAGTGGTAGTGGTAGTGGTAGCGGTAGTGGTAGCGGTAGTAGTAGTACGAGTAGTAGTACGAGTAGTAGTACGAGTAGTAGAACGAGTAGTAGTACGAGTAGTAGTACGAGTAGTAGTAACGAGTAGCAGTACGAGTAGCAGTACGAGTAGTAGTACGAGTAGTAGAAGTATTAGTAGTAGTAGTAGTAGTAGTAGTAGTAGTAGAAGTAGTAGTAGTAGTAGTAGTAGTAGTAGAAGTAGTAGTAGTAGTAGTAGAAGTAGTAGTAGTTATAGTAGTAGTAGTAGCAGCAGCAGCAGCAGTAGTAGTAGTAATAGTAGTGGTAGTAGTAGCAGCAGCAGCAGTAGTAGTAGTGGTAGTAGTAGTGGTAGAAGGAGAAGATGATGATGATGAGTAGTGTTGTTGGTGGTAATGGTGGCAGTGGTTGTAGTTGTAGTAGTAGTAGTAGAATAATAGTATTAGTAGAAAAGAATTAGTGGTGATGATGACTGTAATTATTGTGTTGTTGTTTGTAGACTTCTATTGAGTGATGTCATAATCAGCAGGATGAATATTAAGATTGTAAAAGTTATAATAGTACGTTATTTTTTATAACGTGATCAATTCAAGTAAATGTCATTTGATCATTAACAAAGAAAACTTACATAGTGGACGTTGACCCGGCTATTTTCAGACTAGTGTGCTGTACTGAGATTTATCATCCCGTCTAGATGGATCTAATTTCTCGTAACGAACACTATTCACGTCACTCCTACAATGCACAAACATGAATTATTTCTGAAACATTTATAGTGAGACTTGAAATATGTATAAAACATAGTTCAAGTCTCACTATACATGTTTCAGAAATTGTGATTAAAAAAGTAAAGTTTACATTAAATTTTATTTGTATATATTAGTTTCGACCAATTACAAAAGACACTAATACCAGATTTGTTAAAAATTGTATTGACTGATTGAGCAACCATACATTTTTCCTTATAAAAAACGCTTACATATACACACGCTTTGCTAGTTTATATAACAGAACATAACAGACATGTTATTTTAATTAAACAATGCATGTTTATTGTAGTACACAAACTTGTTATACCTTCGTTTCATATCGTACGTATAAAACTGAATAGTTTACAATATTTTCTCTTTTAGATTAATGATACATGCCTATTGGTTTCTGACTCCATGGCAGCAACTATAAATATATGCAAGAACACTGATGATTAAGTAGATTTATTAATCATGGTACCATTATAAAAATCAACTTAATGAACTATTTCTAATACTATTTGTAGAGGTACTAGACGCAGCAGTATTAGTAGTATTAGTTATTATAATAATAATAGAAGTAGTAGTAGTTGTTGATGAGGTAATTGTTGTTCATGTTGTATAAGTACAAGTAATATAAATAGTTGTAGTGGTTGTGGTGGTGGTGGTGGTGGTGGTGGGTGTTGTGGTGTTGGTGGTGGTTGATGGTGGTTGTATCCATAAATACATGTTTATTATCATTTAATCATTTATACTCTTTAACAGATTTTTCTTACAATCGTCCATGTTAATTTCGGCCAACGTGACGAATAACATCGGTCGATGCGTTGCGTTTAGCGTATCGATTGTACCAGGCGTTGGAATATTGTTCTCCGCCTCGAGTGTGATCTGATCCACCAGTTCCTTTGCTGAACTTTGTTGAGACCTTGCATCGCTATTAACAAAAGTATTTTCATGATTCATTCTTGCTGTGTTTGTTGTTTGTAATATTGTTGACACACCCGCAAATTGTGTTTGTATTTCTGAGATTTCATGGTAACTGGCGTGCGTGTTCTCGTCCTGATACATTTCCGAATCGTTTGCCATGGTCTCGATGGTGTTACGGAACTCAACATTATCGTTAGTAGCATTACGACTCATTTCTGAAATTATAAAACAATACCGTTAATATTTGAACATGAATCTTTAATGGCACTATATATTTGATGACGTTTATTTAAGAAAACTACCAGAAGTATACAATGAGCAGATGTAATCAACTTCTTAAATTTACATACCTCTTGACTGCGTTTTTAATGTCCAATATACACAAAATGAGACATTCGTTGCAATGAAAATTGTTACACCCGCAGCTGTCATGATTATTATCAATTCTCTGTTCACAATTGCTGTAAAACAATAATAATATAGCTATAAGATACAAGCATACACTGACATGTTTTGAATAGAATTGCTTTCTGTCCAACATAAGTTTTTCTAGCCATCTCTCGGTTAATTCATACTTTTAAATTATAAACTGACCATACTACATGCATAAAGATTCAAATGTTTTTAAACAACAGCGTCCATTGATTGATACAATTTAATATTGTTATATATAAACTGTTGTAATCAAGGTAATACTGATATATACCGTATAGTCCGTCGCTCATATATTGTATATACTTTTAATATGAATGTTTTGTATTTTATTTATTAGGATTCACTTAAAACAGTCAAATTAACTTGTATAGCTGCACAATAACCTGCAAATTGTCAATTTGTAAAAAGTGGTCGGAATGTGTAATTTTGAAGCTAAAGCTTAATGGAGCTAACTGAAAATTCAGTCATGTTACGCTTAATACTTGAATGCTGCTTATTACATAAGTTTAATCGCTATGTAAGTTTGGCACACATACTTTTCATGTAAACAACCTAAGTACTTAAACAATAAATAAACATGAATCGCGAGTACATGTATTGCATTCACTTACAGTTAACATGTACACTGTCCAATTCGTTGTTATCACTAGTTTTAGATGTGTTGACCTTCGTTGTTGTGAACCCTGAGATTTCTGCTGTCGTGACGTTGATTTCTGTTAATAAGGTTACTTGTCATAGAATTAGCAAATACATAATCACCTTTTGTCATCATTGAATGTAACGTACGAAACAAACCGGCGTTTATGGTTATATATATACTAAAATTACAAACAATGCAGTTATTATTTTTTTATAACAAGAGTGCCAGGATGACCCTGGTTATCTCATATGAGTAATGTTAAAGATGGGATTTTTCGGATAGTTTGCTTTATAATAAATGATTATTAACATGTGTGACCCGAATGTCATGATCTGAACAAACTTATTAGTAGAGGACTACTATATAATGTTCAATGGCATATATAACTCCTCTTGACCTCGTCATATTTTGGTAATATTTTTTAAGTTTAATTGCTTTATAAGTGTATTTAAATCATGTGACCCGTAAATATTACACCTCTTGGTCTTGTTGTTTTATAGAAGATTTCGTTAACGTGTGTTTGTGCTATGTACGTCTGTATAAAATGTGACTCTTGGGCGTGGCCAGTTTAACCACGGGGGCCTGATTTGAATATATTTGCAGATGACCACTATATGATGTCTCATAATCAAAATTGTGGTGCGTGTGGTTTCAGAGTAAAAGATTTTGCTAAGTAAGTCTATATAAAAGAGTTCACTCCATCCTCTGTACGTGGCCAATATTGGCTAAAGCGCCATGATTTGAACCATCGTAGTTGATGGCCACGATACAATGTTACATGCCAAATATAACTTGTCAGGGCCTTGTAGATTTAGAGGAGAAGACCTTTAAAGTTTACTCTTTTAAAATTCTTGTTAGCTCTGGTGACCTGATCTAGTGCTATAAGTAGCGAACCGGAACGATTTAAACAACTTTGAAAGAGGATCCCCAAAGAATCGTTTCTGTTAAGTTTTTTTCACATCTGCCTTAAGGTTTACGAGATGTCATCACGTACGATAACGGACGTCGTGCAGATAGTTCCAGCCTTAACCATTCACATTGTTTGAGGCTACGACTTTACTGGTACATGTTGTTACTCAACATAGATATATATGGTTTTCGTCGAGTGTTTTAAACATGTTACGGAAACGACATGTACACCAAGAGAATATGGACATAAATTATTCAGCTACGCATATAAAACTTCTCCACTTTGGAAATCGCTTAAGCATAAATCTTCAATTACAAATCACATTCTGGGCGGTTAAAAACAAATTCAAAAAGAACATATATTTTAAACGCTTCGCGTAGCAACAACAAGCGCAAAAATGTAATCTCTTATGATTAAATACACATGTTTTTGATACTGAGAGTTATCAGTGTGTCGAGATATCGTATGGAGCTGTGTATATCGGACGTTCGATGATCCGGACAGCAGTTGGTTTAAAAGAAAATGCATTTAAACAGAGAATATATATTTATCAGCAATGATTGTTAAAGGTGCTATGATAATACTGTAGAATACAAGTTCCACATGTTGATGGTAAGTCGACTGTATAATACGATAAAAGTTCACGATTAATTCAACAAGTGTAATCGTGTCGTGATTCATCATCTTTTCATATTAGAATGACAGTGATTATAGAGTCTTACCTCTCAATTGTGTAGTGTGCGCTTCAGCTGGCAGGGTGACTTCTACTGAGTCAGTATACACACGTGTTACCATCGACGAGTAAGTCACTTTGTGGTGGGTCACATTTTCTATACCGGTCGTCGTTATACAATCTTTGATTTCTAGAAACAATAGATGATACTATTGTCACATTTTGTACTTTTTGTATTATTTAATGTAACTTGAACAACAATATTTTACATAAAATATAAAAACAAGTCCATAACCATTGATTAAAAGAAAAATATACTGAACGTTGAGCATGTACGCATTCATAGTTCGGGAGAATTGTTTGGTGACGTCAAAATAACATTAAAAACTACTATGATTCGGTAGGTATCACACTACTCTACTGGGTGTACGAAGAAGTGGTAATAAATGCAAATGTGCGTCTTAATATATTCAACTTTTTGTATAACTTATTACAAAATTTATGTTCATACGCACACAATGGAGTTCAGACAGCCTTACCATGATTCAATGAACATATGCTTTGTCTCTTGGGTCTGATCCAGCGTGAATCACTTGTATAATTGTCTGATTTAGTTTCCCTAACATTATGTTTTCAATTGAATTTATATTCCTGTTATTTATTATCATCAATTATAGTATTAATTGTATTTTAATGAATTGTTTTACTGGAGTCGTGTCAATGTTCACAAAATTACATGAATATCAAATCTTCTCGGTAAACTTTACTGACGTTACATTTTTCCAGACAATTTACTTTATTTCTATTTATATAGAAAATGAAAGTATTGACCATACATTTGAAAGCATCTTCTATTAACATTATGTAAAATTTGTTAAGTTTCTGGCTTAATAAAATTCATTATTTAAATGTACATTACACAATGTAAAAAATGTAATGTGATCCGTACTCGACTGCCGATTGTAGCTATGGGGATGGGTATTAAAGGCATTGATTAAGAATTGGTCAAAGTACAATAATGATAGAGTTAATCTTGGTTGGTTCTTGTTTTCAATCAGAGTCTGTGAATAAACTTTCCTGACAGACCTCATATGTTTGAGATTGTGAAACATAATGGCTCATAAAACGGATATTTCACTGAATTGAGTTTGTTAAGTCATTTTTACAAATGTTATTTGTCTTTATTCAAAGAGATTGTTTTATGTTTAATCATTTGTTTTGAATAAAAATAGCACTACTTACGAATATAGTTCATGATAATTAAATAGTTTTATTGTATTTTATTCACTTCACATGTATGTGTACATGACAAATATTTTGACTGACAAATAAATACAATATAACTTCGATATTATTTACAATTATTTAATTCAATGAATTAAGTTTCTGTATGTCTCAAACCAAGAATCTCAAGTCTAAGTGTAGGTTTCCATGGTGTACCTTATTACAGAACTAGACATCTGTAAGGATTAAATAATGTTCTAGTTAAGGTAATACTTAAGTAATTTGGCTTTGAAGCTTAAAGCCATTTTCAAAAATCAAACATATAGGTACAAAGGTTATTGGTGATACAGCAAGGAATGAAATGACTGAAATTGTGAAAGCTTGAGAACCCTCCATTCACTCAAATGCAAGTTCGAGAGGACGAAAATATCTCAAACCCAAAACGACAAAATCAACAAAACAATAATGAATTCACTATATTTATACATACTTTTGCAAGTATTTGATACAAACTTCACGAATCAATTGAAACGTTTCAAACGTGTTTATGCCAATTCAATATGGCTGACAATTTTAGTGTTAGGTCTACAGTAAAAAAAATGAAAAATGGCTACGATTCTCCTGCACGAAATGACATATGTTTTTCTTTATTTTATAAAATTTGTATAACAAAAAATTCGAAGACAAATCATGCGAAAAGCCTGGTCCGATACCACAAGCAATCTTGCTATAACCACCAGTTGTGTGATAGTGAAAACTTTTAAACGTCTTCAAAAACGTTTTGTGTCAAAAAGACCCCCATCGTCCAGCACTAGCTGCATCAAATCGACTGAGAATAAATATTGTTTCGCAACGACTTGGTTAGTGACCAAAATAAGCAAACAATTGAAAACGTAAGAAAAAAAGCAGACAGTATAGCTATTCGATGCCGAGCGGATTGATTGAATTAACTTCCTTATGACATCAAACAATCTCAGTTTATGAGCCAAGCGAATTAGATCAACAAATACGTCAGAAAACTACTAATTAATGTAACATGCATCTGCTAAGGTTAAAGTACATGGATCTCTTTGACAATTCTACTACTTGTTTTGCATTGATGCATAATACATTTTAATATGTATATGCAGCCAGATCTTTGTAGTTTGATGTCCTTCCAACCGCTACTTGTATGGGTATTATATACACAACAACACTATAATGACAACGTTAATATTGAACTCCGAAACAATACTAGAAATTAAATGTATCATTTACTTGTGAAACGAGAGAAAACAAACGATTATGCTTTGTTAGGTACAACAAATTGTCATGAACGATATACAATATATACTTCCATTATAGCTGAAGAAACACGGTAAATGGAGACTAGAAATGATCAATGAATATCAACCTCATACGGATTCTCATCGGGTTAATTAAGCAACTTAACAATCCTGTAGGATGTCAATGCTTATTTTGATTTTAAAAAGTATTAAGTGTTAATAATGTTGATTGCTTCTCCAAAATTCAATATAGATCTTGATCCTACCTTCAGATGGTATCATAACTGCTTTGCTTACATATGCAGATCCATTAATATGTCTAGCGCATTTCCATCGGTCACCTGATTTAGCAATCATATAATCAAATATGTTGCACATGACATGATTGGCGTCATAGCAAAAACAATGCGTTGCTTGTGTCCTTTTCAGGGGAGTGACCAGGCATTTTCGTTCACTGACATCAACCTTGCCCATGTTTTCAATCTCTTTAAAACCATGTTGAATCCTATAAAATGTCCATATTCCGTATACTCCCATACTCGTATTACATGTCACTTCTAAGTTGGATGTGCACAGTGGTCGTACGTGAATCAGTGGTTCATGTGACTCTGAAAATTAATATACACTGTTTCCAGTTATATTTTAAACACAGGAACTCGAGACCCCAGACACGCCAACTTGATATTATACCCCTAAATATTTGTTTGTAATTACCTGTACCAAACAGGCAACCACATGGTAACATGAAAGCACATAAAACACAAATATAATTAAAACTGAGGTCAACTCCTTTGAATAAACCCTGCAAATTATTGTTTGTTTTAACCGGTGTTAAGGATTTCTTCTCCACGTTGAGGAACGTTGACAATTAAAATACCAGCTACAGTTATGCTTATATGAGAATAGTTTATGATCTAGAATCATATGTTAACATTACTGATCATAATTAAGCATTGGCCACAACCCAATGCGTAAGACTCTGAGCGTTGACCAGACACGCGATTTTAAGATCGAACGACAAATGCATGCGTTTGATAAAATTTTAGAAAATACACACGTTGTTGATTTTCAAAACCATTCAATTGGGTCTACATATGATGCGATTGACTTACGTCAATTATGATTTAAATTCACAACGGTTTGCTAGTTTACCGTGCGTGAATCGTGCGATTGATACACATTCATTTATAATTATGAATATCAATAACGTGCAGTGCATCATTTTTAAACGAAAGCAATCGGGTCCTAAATATTTCATATGGCTCAGTTCATATCAGGCACCGACACATTGATATACATGTATATTATTACTTAGTTTCCATATATTTGCGCAAGCGTTTGTTTAACTATGCAAAAGTGAGTGCTTGTTCATAATCAACGCATATCGTATTCAACACTTTGTTTACGTGGCACCTTCGCAGATATGGGAGGAATTACCCACCTAAACCTTTGAATAATTTTCGACATGTGAAATCAATGACTTGTTCCCACTTTTTTAATTTAGAATTTTTCAAAATGGCAGTTAATGTGTTTTTTTACAACACTATTATATTTACGATGGTCTCAAATAATTATTGTAGCAAAAAAAAGTTGTTTAAAAAGCTTGCCAGTCTCGGGAATCTTTACAGGGACCGTTCGAGCGTATGCTGTACCTCTACACTACGAAAGCATTTAATCATCCTCGTTGCGTTAGAGAACCGGTATTTTGTCTTGATTTTAATAACATTATCGTTGTTTTACTCAAATACTCGGAGGCCGTTCGGGGTGACGGAAATGCACGCAAAAACGCGATATTACACTTAGTTAATTACACGTTCAAATCCTTAAACAAAAAATTCCGACGTATGTCAACAATTTATAGCTCTCTAGATCGTTTATATCCCATGAAGTTGTTAAAAAAGAAAACTTCTTTTATGTAACTGTCTTTCGAAATATAACGAACTTACTATTAAAGATATAACTTACAAGACTTTTGCCAAGCAATGATGTCCCCTACCGGCTCCACCATTGTCAGATTTTTTTTTTTTTTTTTTTTTTTTAGTGTGTGTTGCCATAGCAACCAGAATTATTGACGTAGGAACAAAATGAAATGACGTGCATAATCTCCATATTGCCATCTATCCATGTTTCAAGTTTCATGAAAAAAAATATGAAGAACCTTTAAAGTTATCGCAGGATCCAGAAAAATGTGACAGACTGACTGACAGACAGAGCGCAAACCATAAGACCCCTCCGGTGAAACCGGTAGGGGACAATAAAGCCTAATTGATAATCTGTCCTTAAACATATGGTTTATTTAATATTACTCTAGCTTGACTTGAATTGATATTTACCAGTCGATGTGTTTCCAATATAAATTGTAAAACGATTTTTTTTTTAGAACTAAAAATTCCTCGTGTGCCTTAACACTTCAATTGTATATTGTAAACCGAAAAACCCAACGGCAAAACACACAATGTCATGTTAAATAATATGAACATAAATGTCAATCAATTAGCAGTTATACTTATCGAGAAATATGCGACACGCGTCCCAATTACTATTTGACCAATAAGGGGACATACTTTCTTCTATTTGCAAACATAATAAAACATCAAAATACATGCCGATTAATATGTGTGTTAAATTTTATTGCTCAAGCAACAATACATTTCGACTCACGCAAACAAAATGAAACAAAATAAAAGCTTGTTCATACGCATGAAGGTTTAAAGCGTACCAATAGTATAAAAATGTCAATTTATTTGCGAAAAAAGTGAAATAATTTTCAGGAAAATAACTGAACAAAAAAACTAAGGTTTGGAAAATCAGATGCTGATTTATGTTTGTTACAAGTTTAATCACTCTATAAATACAAAATGCCTGTTCACACATGAAATGTTATACAGACAAATTAATAAAAAAAGAAAAAAATTAATTAAGTTGTGTATACATAATAAAATGTTTTCTCTGGAAGAAAAAGTAAATCTTACGGATATATTCTGCTGAAATCAAGACAACTGCGCACAGCTCTACAATCCAATTTAAGATCATCATTTGGAAGGCTTTATAAAACGTGATTATAACACACAAGCTTTTATTGCTAGACTGAATTGCATTTCACATAACGTTCCTATATATTATAATTGTTAAGCGAAACAGGCAATATATATTTAACAATTATTGGAGGAAGTATATTCGGTACAGATTCTTTGCTCTTGTTATGTGTCATTAAATAACAGGCTTAAGTGTTTGATTCTTTAGGCGCGCGTCTGTCATCTAAACATATGTTGAAGCCTATTGTTTGAAAATCTTTATTTCGTGTTTGCATCGTAATGGGATATCTATAAAAGAACCCTTTTTTCTTATTTGGGTAAGTGCGTTCAAATAAATTTACCGACTCCATACATAAGCAGCATTGAGTTGATGAAATTGCTGCCATAATGAATTGGGATTGTCAACATTGTGTTATAAATAGTATAAATAGTATAATTTAAACTGCCATTTAACACACTTTTTTGATGCCTCTACTTGTTGTATTAAACAATATGTGTATAAATTCGTTAAAAGAGATTGCAGTAGAAGTATATGTTGTTGACTATTGGTTTTAGTATTTGGTCCCCTAATGTTAATAGGTCATTACATTTAAAATCGGCCAGCTCCAATATACGGATATAAGAAATGTATAAAGAACAGATTAATCGTTTATTAACATGAATCACTCACGTTTTACAAGCACATTCTTCAACGAATGAACAGTGCTTGTTTGTATCATGGTAAAAGTTATCGACATCGTTCATAGAGGTAATTGATGTCTTCTAATATAAACAAGAAATATGTTTTTAATATTTACGGCTTTGATTTTGGTTTGTATTGGTTAAAGATAATCAATTTCATATATAAGATCCAAGATAAAGAATGCCTTTTTTCTGCGCAGTTCTTAGCTGCATCACAATAATGTATACATGTATGGCCTTAATGGCAATACCAACCAAATGTTCCTGGTTTTATTTAAAACTTCCAGTATAATTCAAAACTGTGATCAACCACTTCAATATAAGTACCATTTTCGTTTTATTTTAATCAACCCCTCTTCCGAAATACAATTATTTTTGTTTTTGCAGTATTAACAAAAACTGCATTATAAATATAAGTTATCTAAATGTGTTTGAACTGCATCGGCGGACTTGCCTAGAAAAAGCCATGTCATCAGAAAATAAAAATAAAATAAAAGAAATGTCATTTATATTCAAACCAGAAAAATGTTATATTGTAAGTTTAGTTCACGGTATTCATCAAATAAAAGAAACAAAATCGGCGACATAACCTCTCCATGCGTCAGTCCAACTGCATAACTAAAATAATCTGAATAAGGGGAACATGATTTAACACTTTACTCGCCATTTGCGTACATATCCTTCAATATTCTAAGAAATTTGCCTTTTATACCAGAGTTAAACATTCTCAACCATAACGCATTGCGGTATGTACTATCAAAACAATTAAGCTTATCGAGGTTAAAAACTACAAACATACACACATTTATTTTCATGTAAATACTTTTGTTAAATCGACGTCAATAAATAAATAGCATAATCAGTTTAATATCCTTTCCTAAATCCGAACTATGCATCGGAAATAATAGTGTTTGATTGCAAAAAGTTACAATTTTGAAAAGCAGCTTACCAGAGTATTCCCTCTATACTTATTTATATCAATAACGGTACCCTTTTTATGCAAAGGGTAATTACCTCTTCTTTCCATTTATCGGGAAAGAAGCCCGATACAAAAATACAGTTAAACAAGTCACACAAATGGGCGGATAAAATATCACTGCATTCAATAAAATATTCGTTCAAAATACAATCACTACCAGATGATTTATTACGCTTTAAATGTGTTATTGCATTGTTAACTTCTAAAACAGATATAGGTTAGTTCTAGAAATCTCATATCTCATTTGCTGAACAGAAATTTCTGCAAATGATGATCGTATGAAATCATGGACGTGTGAAATCATAGACGTATGAGATCAGGTCGGGAAGGTTTAAAAGTTTGTAACTTTTTTTCTATTTAAGGTGTGTTGCGGCAGTTTATTTAACCGAGGATATATTTATGGCAACACCGATGCTCATTATCACAACCCAATAGTTTTGTTATCAGAATCATCACACATTTATGACCGAGTAGGTTCATAATAGGTACTCAGTGGTTCGATCCCAGGTGCGGTTAACTTTTTTTTTATTCTTTTTTTTCTTTTTTTTTATTTCACTCTTGTTTTTTTCCTGGAGCTCTTTAGTCCTGTTGTTTACATTAATCAATTTAAAGCATTTTATCACAAACTTCAAAACATGCCGAAATCTGTCAACAAGTCCCTGTTATGGATGATTAAGGTCGAGTTTGATACTGTATGGTCTTATGTTTGTGATTAAATATTGTATTAGTGTTGTGTTTTAGTAAGCCGTTGTGATCCCAATTAAGATTGTAAACAATCTATAATGTTTATGCATATCTCTAACAGTCTATGTACCGGTACTTGGGTTTCGCCTAATTGCTGTATTTTAGGAAATTTGACATAGACGGTAGGGATAGTTAAACAAAAAAATCTCTGTTAAAAGTGCGGTGACCCCCCTTTTTTATTTTTGTTTTATGATAACAATACGTAGATGAACATATTTGAGCAGTTTCGCAAAAAGTTATTAGATAGAACTTTTTTAACTTCCATTTTTGTGTTAAAATAGTAAAAAAATTACGTTTTTTTGGGTGACATAAAAATTATAAAAATTAAAATTTCTTAAAATTTAACTTGTGTTCTCCATTTTTTGGTAGTTTGTGGTTTAATTAAATGGTATATGATATATATTAGCTTATATAATATCAATATGTTGCCAATTTCATAGGTTATTAATCATGTTTATGCAATTAGAGATTTTTCAGTTTTAATGAAAAAGTACATGTTATATAATATAATATATATAGTATTTGTATGTAGTACTTAAATATAAATTTTGAGCAAAAGTTATTAGATGGAAAAAAATCAGCAAAACTGCAGCAACACCCCTTAATTAGTGTAATTGCCTGCATAATTGGTCATTGTATACAGTTGACAGTCAAATACTAAAAGACAAAAGAATTACACTTATAAACACCATAATAATTACAGTTACATGATATGAACAAGATGTGTTTGTAAAACACTATGTCCCCTTTTCAGCGATGTTGACCCATATATTTGACTTTGACCTTGAAAGATTACATTGACCTTAACCTTTTACCACTCAAAATGTGCAGCTCCATGAGATACACATGCATGCCAAATATGAAGTTGCTATCTTCAATATTGCACAAGTTATGGCCAATGTTAAAGTTTGACGCAAACAAACCAACAAACAAACCAACAAACAGACAGGGCAAAAACAATATGTCCCCCAATATAGACTGGGGGACATAAAAATATAAGCGGCCATCATAACTATGGTGTTAGTGGCAGAAGGGATTGTAATAGCAATGCTTGAAACCAGTCAAATCTCTGCTTGACTGTGTTGAAAGTTTGTTCAAATCCTTGGGATGATTTAACTCAACTGTCACGAATAGTTACAAAAACAAAGACTATGACTTGCGTTTGATTATCAATTTAATTGCCAACAAGGATCTCCGTCGTGGGAAAATCATGACCACGTCAATACAATCACAAAGCGTTCCAAATTTGACTCACGTCAATATTCGGCAAGATTTCATTTTTGAGAGTTTAGTCAGTTGTTTATAATGCTAACAGGTTGCATCAGAGACGTTTGTTCTGATGCTGATAATACATTATGGCTTTCAAGTGAGGAGTAATTTTAAATTCAATTACAAACGTGTGTGTTGCAACATATTGCTGTTGTTAAGCACATTTCGTGAAATAACGCTGATACACATAAACATTGTACTTAAATGGGATAACTTCCAGATGCGTGCCTTGGCTTTCAAACTTACTGTAATGATCAGCGGTCTTGCAACGCCTACTGATAAGCCCCGCCTACAGCCAGACCCGGCCAATAATATTGCTTGCTGTATTTCATATGCTTGTTTCGTAAGTAGTTCCTTTTAGATAGTCATAGCGACTAAACGTGTTTAAAACCTATCCCTCTTGGGTCTTGTATAAACATATCCCTTTACGGGTCCAGGCAACAAATACATACTTAACATTAAGAACAATAGAACATTACATTGGCGACGAGGATTACAGTTTGAAAAACAATTGTGCATTTGGATTTATTAAACACACAGTCAATGACTGGATTAACCCCGTTTCCCAAGTTTGATGTCTTTGGGGAAGAAAGCTCCCTCGGTGTTCGATGGGACAAATATGTGGCAAAACTTGAAAATCTATTCGTCGGACTAAACATCGATTCAAAGAAACGGCGCAAAGCACTACTTTTACACTATGCATGTGACGAAGTCTTTGAAATTTATCAGACTTTTGATCTACAAACCGATGACGCAAATTATGATCAAACAAAACAGAGATTGTCGGAGTATTTCAATCCAAAGAACAACAAAGAATTCGAGAGGTATGAATTAAGAAATCTTCACCAACAACACCAAGAGAGCATCGACCAATTTGTTACAAGGTTGAGACAAAAGCCGAAAACTGTGAGTGTTTAGACAAAGACGAAGAAATAAACGGCCAAATTGTGCAAGGATGTGAAATTAAGACTTAAATGTTTTGAAGAAGACAAATCATTAATTGATGTTCTTACAATGGCACGAACTATGGATGACATGGCTTTTTCTAGGGAAGTGGCTCTGAAGCGGACTCAAACCCATAAGTATCGTTCGGACTTACGTCAGTTAATAAAATAACGACTTCAAAACTGACAAAAGTAACACTCACAATAAATGGAACTCCATCTACATTCCTAGTAGATACCGGAAGTACACTCAACATCATCAATGCACATACACTCTCAAGAATGAACCCAAATCCGCAAGTAGGACCATCAAAGACTCAGGCGTACGCAATGGGACAGATACGACCGATTTCCATGAAAGGTGAATGTACGTTGTTAGTTAAAGCAAAAACAAACTCACGACTGCAACATTTCACGAAGTGCGTCAAAACAATGACAATTTAATTGGATACGAAATTGCCATTAATCTTGGTATTATACTTGTTATCAAGACGCTTACAAGTGACTCAAATTATGAACACTTTATCCAGAAATTCCCCGACGTATTCACGGGTCTTGGACAGTTAAAATACACACAGATCAAGTTTCATATTGATGAGACAATCATTCCGACGGCACAACCGGCCAGACGGATTCCGTTTAACATAAGAGAAAAGGTGGAGAAGGAACTCAAACGCCTTGAAGACCTAGACGTCATTGAAACGGTTGACGTCCCGACGCCATGGGTATCCAGCATCGTTGTTGCCCCGAAACCAAATGACCAAACGAAATTCGTATTTGCGTAGACATGCGAAAGGCGAATCAGGCGATCATGCGAGAAAAACACGTGACACCAACAATAGATGACGTTATTGTGGGACTTATGGCTCCACGGTTTTTTCGAAGGTGGACCTAAACAACGGTTTCCATCAACTCGAATTAGCGCCTGAATCGAGAAACATGACTACGTTTGCTACGCACGTTGGTCTACGCCGCTACAAAAGGTTAAATTTTGGTGTGAATGCGGCTCCGGAAATCTTCCAAAACGAAATTCGCAAAGCGATTTCAGGCATTAGCGGTACATTAAACATTGCCGATGATATTATATGCCATTGTCCGAATAAGAAAAATCACGATGAAAGACTTGAATCACTTCTGACTAGACTACGAGAGAAACACCTCACATTGAACAAAGACAAATGCAAATTCGGACAATCCTCACAACAATTCTATGGATACATATTAAACAAAGACGGCATATCTGCAGACCCTACTAAATAAGAGGCTATTAAAAATGTCGCAAGGCCGAAAAATGCATCAGAGGTTCGGTCGTTTCTGGGAATGACCAATTACGTATCGAGATTCATAAATGACTACTCAAGCATATCAGAACCATTACGCCGCCTTACACATCAAAATCAAGAATTTGAATGGGGTAATGAGCAGGAAAATTAATATCGACGTCTTCAGATAGTGTTAACCAGCGACCAGGTCATGACCTATTACGACCCCACAAAAAGCTCCGAAGTGTGGGTGGACGCTAGCCCCGTAGGCTTATCAGCAATATTGATACATGAAAATAAGATTGTCTCGTACGGCAGTCGCGCGTTGACACCAGTAGAACAGAGATATTCACAGGCCGAACGCGAAGCACTGGCATGTGTGTTTGCTTGCCAGCACTTTCATCTTTATCTCTTCGGATCAAAATTTACATTTATCACTGACCATAAGCCCCTGGAGTCAATTTTCAACAACACCAAGGAAATACAATCTGCTCGACTTGAAAGATGGCGATTGAAATTAACCACATACAACTTCAACGTCAAATATCGTCCAGGGAACCAAATGATTTCCGATCATTGTTCCAGGCATCCAGTGAAAACAAACAGCACAAGCAGTTTAACCGAAGACTACGTAAGCTTTCTGGCAATTTCGGCAGTACCGGATTCGCTAACATTAGCAGAAATAGCAGAGGCGACCAGCAAAGATAAAGTATTATGTTCGGTAATTAACGCCCTGTCACAAAACAAGTGACATGAGCAGTCATTGCAAAACAGCGCTATCTATCAGCAATACCGCGCTCTGGCTGATGAGTTAACCTCAGTGAAGATAAATGACAACTATGTAGTACTCCGCGGTTCAAGACTGTGTATACCAGAAAGTATGCAACGCCAAGTTGTAAACCGAGCTCATGAAGGCAATCAAGGCCAAGTCCGATGTAAAAGTCTACTCAGAGAAACATGCTGGTTTCCATACATGGTTTAACTTGTCGACGATGTATTTAAACACTGTATTCCGTGCATGTCAGCGTCACCAGTCAACAACTCAGAACCAGTACAAGTCAAGTCCACTACCTAGCGTACCGTGGGATGAGGTGTCGATTGACTTTTGCGGTCCTTTCCCGAATGGCGATTACAAAATGGTAGTTATCTGTAACTACACCAGATTCCCAGTTGTCGAGATTATCAGAAATATATCAGCACAATCAGTCATATATCGACTTGACGCAATATTCGCGCTGATGGGAATTCCAAGAATAGTAAAATCTGACAACGGCGCACCGTTAAACAGTCAAAACTTCAAAGAATGTGCAACCAAGTACGGCTTTCAACCTCACAGAGTGACGCCGTTGCATCCACAAGCCAACGGTACAGCGGAAGCATGTAACCTCTCGTCAAAGCCTAAAAAACGGCCAGTACGGAAGGATTTCAGTTACGACAAGGACTGTGCAATTTCCTACTTAACTACCGCAGCACCCCATATCCAAGCACGGGTCGCTCACCGGCAGAAATCATGTTCGGTAGAAAACTTAGAACAAACATTCCTACATATAGAAAACCAGAAAACGACGATGAAATACGAAAAAATGGACACACTTGCAAAACGCAACCAGAAACGAAACGCAGACGTAAAACGGAAGTCCAATCCTGCGGATCTCAGAATCGGAGATACCGTTTTGATACGACAGAAACCGCGTCATAAACTGGATACGCCATTTAACCCAACTCCGGGGACAATCATCAAAAAGAACGGCTCTACCATTACAGTTGAACACAATGGAAAACCGTTTCGTCGCGATGCAACACATTTTAAACCTGTACAAACAGACGTCCAGGACCCCCGACGTAACGTCCACAACGGCAGCACAATCCCAACCCGACGCCGACGGTCCAAACGGCAGAATCGCCGACCGCCACGACGTTTTGAGGACTGATAACAAATATATTATGTGAATAAATGTTTAATGATTTAATAAGATCAGTAAATAATTTCGTGAAATATGCGTTTCATTAAAAGTGATTAGGCCATAATAATGCCTAAGTTGTAAGTTGTGATTTTTCAATTCGGAATCAAAACCCAGGCTCTCTGGAATTTAATTCGTACCCGGTGAACTCTTCGACCGTCAGGAACTAAGTTATTCCCGCGAACATCACTGCGGTCAAAAGAAATCTGCTCGCTTAAACTGAACTCCAAATATAAACGCTACAAATTGGTATAAAGTACGAACATGTCAACCGTAAATCTAGATTCTAAAACTCAAAAACGGTATGATATTTGCAAAAGTTAAAGTTATAACTCGCCGGGCTGCCCAAATCAGAAGAAAAACTTAATATATATTATATATCTGAAAACTACGTAACGTTAGCTTTCTAATGAAATATAATTTATCAGAATCGGCCGAGAAATGAAACTATAATTTAACAAAAGACGTGAGTGGGTACATCAAAATGTATAACCTCGGCGCTTCGCTGTACGCTTATTATAAAAGATCGATAGTTACGACACGGTAAAACGCGCGGTGGTAAAACATAAAATGTGTATTTCTTGTGTTTAACTCGCTATAAATCCATGAATAACAACAGGAATATACTAAAAGTTATATTTTTTTGAAAGAGGAATTAATAAGCAACAAGATAACGTATAAACCAATAAAATCGGATGATTAGTTTTTGCATAAGATTGAATTTACTACAGTAAGGGTCAAATACTCGATTCATCTCCTATCAATATACACTCCGTGATATAATACACTGAAAGGGGCACAGCAACGGTATTAATTGTAATTTTTTTCATGACGTGACCAATTCACGGCATTCCATCGTTATGCATTAATGTGTCTATATGCAGTTATATATTATTGAAATTAGTAAGAAAACGTATACGCAAAAAAAGTATATACACACAGTTAATGTACGATATAACCATTATTCAACGAGAGTAAATTATTTATTTGTAAACCTATACACACTACTAAAACGTGTGCGCGTGAATAGAATAAAAACAGAATTATTTGTATGCGTATATGTTAAAAAATCATTCTCTACATAAATGAACTTCGGTATTTTTCATAAGTTTTTGGAAATTATAATAACCTATAAGTGTTTGATACGCCAATGTAATGTAATTATACTGAAATCAATCTTGATTTTTTAAGTCTTCATTGACTCACAGGTTTTTTTAAAGTAAATAATACACTTTTAGGACGTATTGATAAAGTTTGATTATTTTGTTTGTTAATCATATAATTATGTTTTTGTGTTGTTTTTTTTTCCTTCCCGAATATAGATTTCATCCCAACCTACCATAAATGGTTATTAAACAATAAGAAAACAAAGTTATAAAACTAGGTCACCAGGGTCGTTTGTTTATTAATACAGTAAAATTACAGGAAATAAAATAAAACTCGTAGTGAAACAATACACGCTAAACTCCAAAAAAGTTAATTACGATTGAAAAGGCATTAACTAATTGAATAATTATCCGTTTCTGTTTGCTCAATATTATTTGGGTCATTGTGCTGTTCACTGTTAGACGCAGAATCCGTAAATACTAGTATGTTGATTGCTGATGTTTCCCCGTTCACAAATACGGGCCTTATCAAGTTCCCGCATGCTACACGTGGTTGCATGGCGCGTCTTTATTAGTTCAGCTTGTCATAAAATAGAAATAAATGTTAAACAATATTTAGATACAGGGGAAACCTTCGTTTTCTTTGATGTGACTTGTGTTATATAAATGAATTGCACGTGCAGTACCCGCATGTTTTCAAATACATTGCTTAACAATCACACATCCTGAAAATGTCTTGTTCATCTTGTTTTTCAATTACTAACAAATAATAAAAAAAATGTTGTTCTAATCAAATTGATCAAAGAGAAACATGATATGCAAACAAAATACACAATAATATTCGCGTATATCTTTTTGAACTGCGAGCAAGATGCAACCCCACCCGCACTTGAGCCAGAACTAATAGAGCGTCGTGAATAAATGATATTCATTCATCATTGATTCTATGTAATAAAATATATCAAACAATACCGCATGAAAGTTAATATACTTTAATAGTAAATTCGTGAGAAATTAAAATTATAAAACTATTGGGATTGATTTTTAAGCATAACATCAAATGTACCTGACATTTTAATTATAATTGATGCAAATTAAAGTATATTTTTGTGACATGTTCAAAGTATATGATCATTCAATAACACTTTCTTAAATGCGCGGGAAAGCTCGTTCTATACATAGATGGTGACGTCACTGCGTTATTGTCACCTCTATACTAGGATGCATCACATTCCCCTGATTTGGGGATTTGTGCTTCCGCCAAAATAGTTACGCGTAGGAATGAATATTTTTTTTATAATGAGAAAAACGGTGTTAAATATGTGTTTAAAATGGAATGTTGTTTAAAGAAATGTTATTAAATTATGTTAAAGGGTGATTTCAAATGTCTGTAAATAAAAATAGCAATCATTAGAAACATATGTTTATCTGTCCTACTTTCGCTTTCGCCATATTGAAAAAGTAGTGCTACCCACAATTCCTTTCGCGCTAATACACAGGTCAGTAAGACCGGTGTGTACACAATGCGGGAAAGCTATCATTTTTAATAAGTCTAAGTTGCGACACAAACATCTCCAATTATAAGGATATATCGACAATTTTCCCGTATTAAGACTCATGCTTGCCGTTACAATCACGCTTTAAAAAAAGGTTTGTGTGGTCTTAGTGATGACGGACGATTCTTATCGTGCAGTGTATAGGACACATATTGTTTAATCAGTTTTCTTTGCTTCATAATAATTGATATTTTGGTGTTATTCCCATTTTTGATATCCATCCCGTTTTGATTCGAATATCCGAAAAAGCATACACTTATTGCGCAACCGGTGTTACAGTAATCGAAAAAGCATACACTTATTGCGCAACTGGTGTTACAGTAAAAACAAATTTGCGCGAAACTACACTGCCGCGTACGTCCTTAAGTTACTATTGCACTATCCCCGTAATCCAACTAACCATTGCACTTTACTACGTAAACAACTAAAAGTATTCTGGTTGCGCTGGCTATATGCATAAGGGTTTGAAACTAGAACCCTTGCTGTTTAAATACTCCCTGTTCAACGGACATCAGTGTCGTTTTCTCCGTGGCCTTGTGGTTAGGGGCTTTAATTCCCTACGTAACGGGATGTCAAAGGTTGGAGTCTCACACGAGGAAGTTTCTTATTTGTCCGGTTATTAACTTAGCAGCAAGTTAAATCGAGGCTACATGCATAGGTAGGAATTGGACGTATGTCCCAAAACACTTCCATTTGTAAAGGTGTCTCATGAGAAAACTCTGGCTGACTCTAAATTGGGAGGGTTGACAATATAATAAACAAACACTTGACTACTGTATGTTTTTCTCAAACTAAATATAGGTACACAAAAGCAAGGGGACATTCAATTGCTTCTGGGCCCGGCTTATTGCCGCCCCTGGTAGAATCCATTCGCACTCAAGACAAATGAACAACGCGATACAAAAGTTCACTAAAACGACATACGTGTGTTGCATTACTCTGGGGAAGGCATGTCAGTGTGTTCTTCGATTTACGTTTATGACGTCCTTCCGTGCATGTGGCTGCGTAATGTTGGGACCCGGGTGTACCCTAGCACTCATGTCTAACAAACTTTAAAGACTCCCGAACTGAAAAATATTAATTTAATTTTGGAGTGGTCTAGTGCTGTGGAGAGTAAATGAAGAAGTGGGGGGGCGAATCCGGAGGTGGGGATTTGTGATATCGTAATTTACACTTTCTTTTCATTGTGATCATGGGATCCATGGAGCATTTTTAAGCGTTGAGTTGCGTAAAATTGCACCAGTCATAAATAAATGCGTGGATTAGTTAATGAGTTCGACGATCTATCAACAAACATGTTATTTAACTAGCAGATCACTTCGTTTTTCAAGCCTTTTTAAGAGTTGGCCGCTCGATGAAACAGTTTCTTTATAATTGAACACATTTCAAGATTTGAGGTAATACGTTTACCTTTAATCCTCACATTACTTATTGACCGAGTTCAATCTCTTGCACGACGGTCACATTACAATCGTGTACACTAGATATATACTTAATAATCGAGTCATCTAGGCTGTACTCTCTAAAAAAAACATCATATTTTACTCGAAGGTATGTTTCACACGTTCGACTGTTGTTCTCGTTTAATGTGTTGGTGATATTGATATATAGGATAAGAATAGGTGTTCACTTCTAAATCCCCGAAATATGATAAAGTTGGAGACTATAGTAAAAAAAATGCACTGAAAAAGGTTAAATTCCACTAGAAAACGGCCGGAAAAAAAGAAGGTTCAAAAACTGTCGATTTTGATTTGTATCAATTTCCTTCTTCGTTTGAACATGACATATGTTTTTTATTGCTTAAATCGATTCAGCTTAGATGGGGGTCTCTATGTGCAAAATGTTGCATTTATTTTTTGTTAAAGTTGTCGCTTTTACATTGAATTATATATGGAAAATATTTAGTATCTTATGACCTGTATGTGAGAGCAAGGAACGACAACTCTGCATGGAGATTGGACCGGTTTATGTTACTCGCTACCAATCGGGATCCCTCGGACAATTCCGCCATAACGGCGATCGTCTCTCGGCAATCGGGATCCCTCGGACAATTCCGCCATCAGATTGACTCGCTACCACAATCTCCATGCAGAGCTGTCGTTCCTTTCTCTCACATCCAGCTATGCTGGTTCCCGTCAAACCTCTGCGCGGAGGTTGTCGCTACCAATTATTGCTCTACCCGCCTCATTGTGTACACACCGGTCTTCCTGACAATAACGCAGTGACGTCACCATCTATGTATACAATGCTAACCGTCTACGTCAATCGCACATTCTCGGCCCTTTCCGTCAAACATCGGATAAGTCCGATTATGATAATCTGCGAGGGGTACCCAATCTGAACGCATATATGGCGGAATTGTCCGAGGGATCCCGCTTGGAGGGGTACCGAATGCCGTCTAGGTTACACATGCGCAATTAATTTCCTTCTTTGTTATATATAGAATTCGCAATCTTTTATCTCAAATTTCTCCATGACCGAGCGCATAGTCGATATATCACTATACATGACTGGAAAGGTGGTTTCGTAAGCTTACAAAAAAACTGCACTAGAAAAAATTCTATGCGTTGTAACTCAATATAATTACCTTAGAACATATGCACCGGTTTTAAAAGCACCGCCACGGCCATCTTGAATGCAAACATTATGCCCTACTATTGAGGCTGGCAACCACCAACATACAAAGAAATGCACAAATCAGGCCTTTTGCCCTGTGACTTACACATGTACCTTTAAACTGATACCAAAACTTATCATTTGAAATGCATTTTTAAAATCTTATGCACCAGGACCTGCATCATATGTGCTTAATAGCAAACTGGCTGCATGTAACCCCCCAAATTCCACTTCCTATTAGTATCGTGTAACCTATAAGAGAACCCAACCCCTTCAAATTTGAATTAAAGGCACTTTTCCCATTGGTATAATCTGTTTTGAGAAAGATCACAAAGTTCCAGTACAATGACACACAGATTTATTCATAAAAGTTGACATTGAAAGCGTCACGCGTAACAGCTTTTCGCGTCAAGAATTAAGGTAGAAAAGCCGAACTTGGTTACATCATACATGCAGCACTTAGACTGCATACAAGGCATCAATATTTAATTCTAATAGGCAAAGCAGATGTCACATATGACTTAATAAGTGAAAAAAATCATCAATGGCAATATTTGTGCATCATAGCAGGTTTTGAACAGGATTCGAACAAACTTTTTTTATTTTTTGGGGCACATTTTAGGAAAAATCCATGTAGAAGCAACATTTCTGATGTCATTTGACCCAACAAAAGGGCTTTCTTGCATGGAAAAACAACACACTTGACTTCCTGACTCAAAAAAAAGTCATTGTCAGACATGAGCTTTAAGTATTCTGTCACACCTGGACCTATGATTCCACGGCTCGAGTTCCGTCTCGGACAGGCTCCGGAAAGTGTCAGTCTGGCCCCGGTGCTCAATTCCGTGTAATCTGAGAAAACAAAAAGGTT
>VMBQ01006646.1:10908-52424 GCA_007657795.1 Dreissena rostriformis | reverse complement strand
AAACATTAACATTTGCATGAATATTAATAAACATTTAAAGCATAGAACGCATCCATTCTATTTTTTCGCACCTTTTCGATCACGCCATTATATCAACTTTATATCCACGGTTTTCCAACCATATTTTGTATGCATACTTCGTTTTCATACAAAAAATCGTTAAAAAAAGTACTTTTTTTACACAAGCAATTTTAAAGGCCAGAACAAATTAATGTGAGCACTTAAGAGATGTTCATAGAAAAGTACTTAATAGTTTTGTATTCTTCTAAACAAACACAAGAAAGTAATTAACACCTCATCTACTTTCAAAATAAATAATTTTCCAGAGTAATTATTGACTAGAGAACACACATTTCTCATATAACAAGAGCACCGCATAACGGGTACCACGCTCGGCTGCGGATGCATTATGTATAGATGAAAACTTTTGTTTATTTTCTTTTTAGTGGTCAGTGACCTTGACCTTTGACCTAGTGAACCAAAAATGGGTGTGGCATGTTGAACTAATCAAGGTGCAGCTACATACCAAGTTTCAAAGTTGTAGGTTGAAGCACATTGATTTTAGAGCCAATGTTCAAAACCTTCACAAAATGTAAAGGTTTTAGCACGACGTGGACAACACGACGAGCTGGCTATGACAATACCTAGAGTTATTTCTCCGAAAAAAGCCGAGCTAATAATATCAAAACATAGAAAACACAAACACTATTGAGAATGTTTCATCAGTTAGGAATCACAGAGCCAGAGTAGTACATTCTACTCAACACCAGGAGGTTACACACAGACAACTTTTTTATTCTGACCTTTCTACATAACCAGAAGATTATCAGGAACATGAACAATTTATGTCCCAATCTTACCGAATAAACCTAATCAGGAGCATGACCAGGCATTCATATAATTCATATAATAATGAATAATTGTAAAGGGGAAATCATGTTCAGGAAAATTAAGTTGTACCCTTCTTGTTCACATGGTGCTGTGTAACCACTAAAGTTTCAGTAGAATGTACAAAGTATTACCATCACAGTCAAGCCTCCGAGATTCAGAAGATTGGGCAATATCCTCATAATATTTTAAGCAATAATTTTCATAATATTGAGTCACAGAAATGTTTTACATCACTTTCTATTTTTATAAGGAAAAATTCAAGATTGACATTTATCATCTCAAAACAACCAAGGATTTTCAAAATAAATTTTACAATTCATATCCCTAAAGAAAAGTAACAAATATATCATTAACAATTTTGTTATTACTGCTAATAAGGTCTAAAAATCTTATATGTTGTACGATTCGCACATATTCTGTAATAAGTAACCATCATGTGGGTTGAAAACAATGCCAGTTTTAACATACTAACAAGACCAGTCACAGTCACAAGTCATCACAACAAAATCACAGACAGACCCTCATACAGCATAGCACATGGTTGCCGGGAACATAGTCAATTTATGACCAGTGTCATGCACAAATTGGTCGTATGCCGTAGAGGCCAGCATAGCTTTAGACCAGTCTGCTCATTGCGCAGTCTGCTGAGGAGCTACCCAGTCTGCTATAAAGTCACACTAGGTTCATGGTCTCATGAGCAGACAGGGTAGCTGGCATTATGCTGGTTGCATTTGGCAAAAGACTAATTTTGCATGATGCAGCTCATATCATATACAATACATACATTATTAAGTTATTATCAATCACATTTGGAGCCACACACATGCCACGATTTCAAATGTCCCTTGAGCATACACCCACATCAAGAAAACTTTACACTAATCAACACACTAGATCATGTTATTACTTGTATTGTTTCTGTTACTTCAAAGAAAACATGCATGATTAAACTACCGGTAAGCCTCAGAATTTAAATGTGCTCGAAAAATAAAACATGAAGAGCACAGTTTAAAGTGAGTTCAAAATGTGAATTTAAATGCTGTACCTAAACATGTTATGGTGTACCCAACCTCACTCTAAATCCCAATGACAATGTGCTCCCAATTACAAGGTGACATTAGATGTAGATCTAACTTCGAATAACATGTGATTTCATACATATTTCATAAGTGGTACTATTCTTATGAAATATGTATGAAAATGTATGTATGTATTTCACACGGGGCACTTTTTCCTGTGTATAAATATTACATTTTTATATTTTAGGAAATAATCTGTAAAACAAGTAATCAATTTGTTGGGGCCTTACTGTAGCTCTAATTAATATCAAATGTAAATGAAAACCTCAGTTGTAATTGTATCATATTTCTTCATTTATTTATAAATTTTATGAGAAAAATATACGATACACCTAACTTTTTATTTTGCGTATTTGTAATGACGCAGTGACCTGTGGTCAACCATTACAATCCCTTTTGATATCACAATTGACATAAAAATTATACCATTCAGTAGAAGAAGGGTCAATCTATATCATGCAAAAAACAAAATGTGGTTATCTCTTGAAACCTCAAAAACAGATAGCGGTTGACATTACATATTGAAGCCCCCTAGTATAAAGACCCAATGGGACAGTAAATTCCATGAATGGTGTTCTTTAGACTTTCGCCTTTATAGGTGCAATTATTTGTGTTTAGTATATAATAAAGCATGATGTGAATGGTAGCAAAACAGTCGCCAACAAGAGATGTGTTCGTCAGAAACACAATGCCCCCCCCCCCTACTGCGCCGCTTTGAAATAAAATTTCTATTTATCATTTGGCAGGTATAGAAATCATCTCCCTTTAAAGCTTATTACTTCTCTTGGAATTGGTCCAATCCTACCATGGGGGGGGGGGTCTGTAGACAGTCAAAAATGACCAAGTCAGACATCACTGACAACCAAGGCCTGTGGTTTATCAAAGAGATCATAGCCAGAGTTCATCATGTATCTATGGACATAAGTCCACAGGTATGTAATCAGTAATTTATAAATATACCTATGCATATCAATTAAGAATGCTATTTTACACATTCTTGGTAAATGTTACCAGTTAAAACTGTCTTAATCCACAGATTTCTCCATTTAAACTTTAACTCGTGCTGTTGTGAAAGTATTGCAGCCATATTGATTTTTACGTTGCCCGGTTACATTCAGCTAAGCTGCAGGCTACATAGCGTTATTCTATTGCTTTTAAAGTATTAATTTAAAGAAAATTGTACCCGATTGGAAATGGTAGGAAACGGCCATTTGTGATCTTTATATTTCCTTATGATATTGTTGTTGTTACTATTATATTGTATTATTTAATCTTGCCAACAACTTGTATTTCTTGGCATTACATTTGAGCACCTGTTTCCGGCGCATTATTTATTGCGCCTGGCACATTATTTATTGCGCCCAGCACAATAATTATTGTGCTCGGCGCAATATTCGTTGCGTCGGGCACATTGTATCGTGTGCTCGGCACAGGGCGCACCGCGCCGTGTGCGGTGCACCCTGTGCTCGGCACAGGGCGCAGTGTGCCATTCAAAGTACTATATAAGGCTAGGAGATTCTGATGAAAAAAAAAGTAACATCCATAAGTAACATCTTCCACGTGACTTTTGCTCAATATTTTAAAGTAAGATAAACATTGTTGAAATAAAAATACATGTAACCTTTAGTAGAACAGTAAACACAGATGTATTAGATTATATATTTATTGAAATACTGATATTATACCATTAGTAACATTTCTTGCTGGAAAATAAAAATTGTTTGAACGTTATTCGCGTTGGTTTGGTAAACTGGTTATCTTGTCTGATCACGCAGGATCAGGACCCTAACAATATCTCAAGGGACATATAAGTAATGAGCATTTTTCGAAACCTAAACGCAAAGTGTGACGGAATTTCAGAAGGACAGACGGACAGTGCGATCACTATATGCCACCCTACCGGGGGCATAAAAAACTTTGACAAATCAATCATTTGAGTTATAAATATAAATCAAAATAAAAAATCTGTACAGTAACTGTGAAAAGAAATTAAAATTCTTGGTAAGAAAATATATAATATGTGATTTATAATTATATAAATTACTTCCCTTGAAAATAATTGTCTCTAACATACATGTATCTCTATTTTTAGAAGCAAATAATTAAAAGCCACTACCGTAACTGTAGATTCATGTAGATTCACCACTCAAAATGTGCAGCTCCATGAGATACACATGCATGCCAAATATCAAGTTGCTATGTTCAATATTGAATAATTATCTCCCTTTAAAGCTTATTATTTCCCTTGGATTTGTATTTTTGACCTTAGACCTTGAAGGATGACCTTGACCTTTACCATGATGTGTTTGTCAGAAACACAATGCCGCCTACTGCGCCGCTTTGATTTATTTAACAAAAATATATAATAAAGCAGGTCAGATAATTATGTCCATTTAAAGCTTATTACTTCACTTGGATTATTTTTTCGACCCCGCAGGTTTTTTTTTTTGGTTGTGGGGAAAGGGCCTTGAGCCCTTATGGGGGGGGGATTTTACGCTGGATTTTCCACTTTGGGGGAAAAATTGTCTCATTATTACAATACATGTGTACATGTTGCACTATATTCATTGGTTTTTTCATAATTTATTACGTTTGACAAGATTAAATTCAAATAGAATTGAGATATTATAATCATGGGACACATCTTTCTATTAAAAAAAATAAAAAAAATAGGGGGGAATTTTTTGGTCCTGAAAGAGGAAACAATAGTCTAGTTTGGTGGGGAAGACGCCCATATTCGGCGTCTGTTATATAAGGTAAAAAAACCCTGCCCCGTTACCTAGTTTTTGACCCGGCATGACCCATTTTCGAACTTGACCTAGATATTGTCTAGATACAACTTCTGTAGCAGATCCGTGGTCTAGTGGTAACACACTGGCTTCACAATCCAGAGATCGCTGGTTCGATCCCCCGCTGCACCTAACCTACTTACTCGTCTTTCGCATGAGACGTTAAACCGAGGTGCAGTGTACTAGGTGCTATACACCGGGCACTAAAAAGACCCAGGGTCGCCTCTGGAACGGGGTGTCTCCTGTATCTTGCACTATCCCCCGTAACCAACTAACATGTCTTTCTGGGGGGCGATGGACATATGGGAGACAATCCCGGTTCACTCGATAAAAAATGAAGACACACACACAACTTCTGACCAAGTTTTGTAAAGATCGGATGAAAACCATATTTGAATTTAGAGAGCGGACACGAAAAGTGTGACAGACTAACAGACAGACTGACAGTGTGAAAACTATATACCCCCTTTTCTTCGAAAGGGGGCATAAAAACTTTAAAGGTGGTGAATTAATCTCGTTGCTGCTGCTTTTGTTTTGTTTAAGGTAGCAATTTATCGATATTGTGAGAAAAAAAGATTGATAACTTACCAAACCCGCAGGAATGGTGAACGGCAATTAAATGCTCCTGTGAACTTCTGCCCTTAACTCGTGGGGGTGGATCACCTGTTGGCAAGAGGTACAGCTTGATGCGGACAGCTGTTCGAGTTGGTCCTCTCCTGCGATTGACCCTGGCGTTTGCCACTGCAGACTGAACAGACTCCAGGGCAAGGCCTAGTGCTGTTCTTAAGCTACCATTCTCACCCAGGGATCCTGAAATTAAATAATAACAGACATCTTTAAGCAGCAATCATTCAATAAAGTATAATAACACAATATCTGTCCAGCTAATTAGTTCGATCAACGTTATTAAGAATTGGAGGGCCATTCCCAGAAGGTATAAGTTCCATTCCCTGACATGTACCCGACGAGCCGAAGAGTGGAGCCGAGAACGACGAGGACGATTAGTGCCGTCCTGACGAGTTTCCAGTCGGTGCCCATGTGAGTAGTCTATTATTAGTAGTATATAGTTTCAATAATACAACTCCCAGCTAAAACCCTCCGGATTGGCTTGCTGAGCTGTACGTATGTACTTATAAAAGCTCAGAGCATTCAAGAAGAACTAGTCTAGTATATTACCTTTGCTAGCAGTTGTGATAATTGTAGTAAAACCCACGAATAGCTAACCGGGTAAAACACTACATTGCTATGAAATAAAAGCCAGTCACTTTCTTCCTAATATGGCTGGAAAGTGATCCGAATAAAACAATATATACAAGTAATACAGGGTATAAAACGACGAAAAATACCTGCCTCGCCCAGTGTTTCAGATTGGGCAATGAGAGCACACGCTTTAAGTGAGCGACATCACTCGTAGGCAGTCAATACCTGCATTGAAATTATGCAGACGACGTAATTGACATAAGATTTTGGTTGTGTGGCAGTTTGTTTGCTTTGTTAGACCTACCATTCTAAACAAATCTGACGCTTTGTTGTACACCTCAACGATGAATTCATGGCTAGTTACTTTGAAAACTGATGATGGCATCCGGGTGTAATCCTCGTGGAAATTGTGCATTTCAGGCGTTATATTGTCAAAACATTTATTCGACGCGTAAAGCGTTTTAACAAATTACCTTTGAATTGATTTCACATTACTGTAAACGTTTTATTTAATTCTCAAATGGGCATAATAAAATAAGTAATTTGAAAAAACTACCGAATTTTAATGTTCGATATTTAATGTAAACGCGACTAGATTATTGGTTATGTATAGAGTTGAAACATGTATGCATCCATGGATCATTATGTATTATAGGGTAATATGTATCTACGTATAAGTATTAGTTAATTTCTTTTGGAGTTTTGAATAGAAAACTCTTACACATCCAGAAAGAAATTATCCATTTACATTTAGTTGTCCTAGAATCATTCTAGTAGAATGCTTAGGAGTACACACGTACAGCTACCGGAAGGTCAATAGATGGGACTTGAATTATTGCAACTAACTTTACATTGTGTTACTTGATAATAAAGTTTCGTATTGGTAAATTTCTTAACCTCTTAAATTGGTCAGTTTTGCCATCACATGTCCAGTAAACAGGCTGTGAATGGAGATTTTCGGTTAAAAATCAAACTGTAAAGCCTTTAGAAACAAGCTAAAACCATACACTCAGGACATGGATAAGTATTACGGGCAAAGCCAAAGGGCGTTGACCGTTAATTTGTATCACTTTTCTGAAATACAAATTAAATACTCTGATAGTCTATTCAAGTGAAATATTTCCTGCCTGCGGCTTCGTCATCTATTTTAGCGATGCAAAATCATAGACCTCTGGAGCAACATAGACGCTTCGACAAACGCTATATCACACAAATATGCATACCCCAAGAAATATTACGTTATGGATATATCACATTATAAAGACATATGTGCAAACATTGTCAATGGGTTGTTAAATTAATGATTTGAAGGCAATTAACATGTTGAAGAAAAGCGATTGTTCTGATGCAAATTTAGCCTATATGTCGACCAGTACATGTCTGCAACTAAATGTTAAACTTGCAATAATACAACTTACCACAAGTTGGTAAAAGAACGTAAGACAGTGTAATTATAAACAGTAGCAACTAGCTTCATAAATTAATAAATTGGCTGTTAATTGTTGTCCCATGATAAATATTTTATACGCTAGTAAAAAACCAGCATTGTTAATTAATAAAATTGTATGTATAATATATTGTTTTGAATAAACTGCATACTATTCTGTATTATTCTTGTTTTTCATAATGCATTCAATGGATTATGATACATAAGGAATTCATTCAACACTTTTTCAAAAGATAACATCACTTTGTAACTACATAATACGTAAATATTCTTGTAAGTTGATGACAGTGTTTAAGCATAACTGATTGTGTTACTAGTCTTTTATGTGCAAATAAATGATGTGAAGTGTTCACTTCTTTATATTGTATCGCAATGCATTACCATATAAGTTTTATATATGGTCTGAATATACTAACATAATTTACATGCTTCTTCTAAGCCTAGACAGACTGACATATAAACAAGCANTACATGTTCATTGTGTGTAAACACGTTTGTTAAAATTCTAAAATATTGGTAAGAAATATTTTAACAATGAAAAGTCGAATGGTAAAATCAATAACAGTTCTGTATTAGATATGAATGTATTAAGATTTTAAGTTTGGAATATGAAGAATATTTAGACATCCTTTCTATACGTCTGTGCTTACTTGTTTGTAAGATTAAGAGTCCCTACATACCCGTTAAGAATCCACACTGGCAGATATGCTCGGATCAACATTCCACGAAATAAACGTTATTGTTTATGTTGTAATGACTTTGATTTAGAAAACGAAAATCTGTTTATATGTATATACCACTGTTTCACTGATTAAAAACACAATATATATTAGCTGTATATTTTATACCTACCTGACAAGGTGAGTGTGTTTCCAAGTGTATTGTTAGTAATATAGTAAGATATATGTGTTGCGTTATCACCAGAATAAATCTTTTTATCTATCTAACTTAAAATACATTTGATACAAATGACTTTTCAATGATTGTGTTATAATTTAGTTATAGAGGCTGAACAAATTATAACTATTTTGTGTTTTAACTTACATGCGTCGAATTCCTGATCAAAACGCGTGCAGTTGTCCCCTGAGTAATTTCCTATGCACCCGCAAATTGGCACCAAATCGTCTCCGATAACGCACGTGCCATTGGCGCCACAGGACAGACAGCACGTGGTTTGACACCTGTCTCCTAATGCGTTTGTGTCGCACTGGCATTGTTCTTCATCGCCATCTTTGGAACAATATCCGTGTTGACATATAACGCCCGAGAGACACGTGCGTTCCTCCAGAGGTCTTTGCTTATAATGTACGTGACACGTGTCTACTATAGGTTGTTGTGTCGGGGTAACTGGAGTCACACGTGTACTGTGACTGTCCAAGCAAATCTGGAGTGACCTCGAAACGTAATGGCAGTAAAATCCACTGGTAACGTCACACTGCTTTTTGCAAAGTGACACGTTGCACGCGGTGCCTTCCCAGCCGATGTCGCAGGCGCATGTCTTTGAAAGCATGCATTTTCCGTTGATACATGGATTGTCTTCGGAGCATCCAATCTCCTGTTGTGAGGTAGTTGGTTCTAATGATAGTGTAGTGACTTCCGCTTTGTCCTCCGTGCATAAAGGGTGAGTAGAATCATCTGTGCACTGACATTCCGGCATACAAAAGGTCCCCAACACGCACTTCCGCCCACCGGAACACCAAAAGGCGGGACTCGAGCACGGGTTAAATGTGCACTTGATCGGCTGAGGTGTGGTAGTTTTATCGTCTGTTTCTTTGCATTTCACGTGGTCAGAATTCTCCTCGCAAACGCACCGGTGAATACAGTTGCTATCCATTTCACACGTTCGTCCCCTCCCGCAGAATCCGGGCACGCCGCACGGGTTGAAAGCGCAGCTGACAGCGGCACCGGGGGACGGGGTACCCGAAGCCACTCCGAACCAGAACGGCTGGATTCTCCTTGTCCCGACTCCATCACCGACGCCATTTGTCTGGCCGTTGAACGAACTCGATACACAAAATATGAATAGTACATTTACGCCGATCATGTTTAAACAACTCGCATTTAAACGAATTATTGACATCTATCGGATTCAAGCGTCAATTAACTTACATCCACGTGCGACATTAAGCCGCATTCTTGTATGCTAACTGTGAATAGCGCACTTTTTAAATCCACGATCATTGTTAAGAGTTTTAAACTGAATGTCATCCGAATCGCTGACAGTGTTCTTAAATGTATTTCTCGGTCGGTAAACATTGTCAAACAAGCCATCCATCAACGTGGTTTATGTCAGTGTTAGAAGAAATGTTAACGTTTAATAATTAACGGAGCTTTTTTAATATTCCCGTGTAACTACTAGTATTTTGAGTATATTTAAATTTCTTACACCTCCCGACAAGCTTACCAAGGCAGTTAATTCTTGGATGATAAGAATAAGCTACATGCTGTTTAGATTTTAAAGAGGCGTTTTTGCTCATTTTTATTTGTTTTTGCTTTTTGTCGGGTCATTACGGCGTCCATAGATCGTCTTCGAATGCACTGGACTTCCTGAAGATATGAACAGAAGCAAGTGTCAATATATTAAAGACCAAGACACATTGAAAACGTGTTGATTGATAAGTTTCATTAAAACGTCCATTTGAATCAACAAGCTGTAATACCATTATTCAACGTATAAATGACATTTACATTCACTTGAGTTCAATGTTTATTCATATATCAATTTTTAATGTGTGATTGATTTTTAAAAATATTTGATACAGAAATCACGTACTTATCTGGTTAAACAACACAACGTTATGGTTCATGACATTCTAAATAGAAAGGGTAAAAAACTCGATCTTATCAAAATAGTATAGTTTTGCCAATAAAGTTTGAATCTACCAATGTTCAATGTTCAATGTCAACTTTCCAGCCCTTTAAATTGCGTTAATTATCCCTTTTTTAAACTTTGCATCGTGATTTTACGTCAACGAACTTCAAACCTGTTTCATTTAATAATTGACAAATTACAAACAAATGAATGACTTGCCGTCGGTCTAAAAGTTTTAAGTAAACCGATTATCTTTCGCAATTCAATAAGCATTATTAATCGAACTGTAACACAATAATCAATTCATCAATTCTTAATGTTCATAAAACAACTGCGCAAAATTTTAGCAATCTTAAACTAAGATTTGTAAGAATAATTTCTATTCCATGTCAACCATGCTCATGATCTGGGAATTTACTTTTGGTTGTACTCATACCTGTACTACCGATATTTTACTTCTCATTTAATGCAGTTGAACAAGTCGAGAACGTTCTAATGACGTCACGAATTTCGTGACGTCATTGTTAGGTCATTGATCATGTGACTGCTATTTCTTACCACTGTGCCTTAAACTGAAACTAATAACAAACAAGTAAACCGTATATGCCCGCCACCGAAAAATGTAAGCAATCATAAATATGCGGTGATTTATCACTCACAAACGCCCCAACGTTTATCTTGTCTCCATTGAGTCAATATACGGATTATGACCTCTTGCAAAGCACGTTATATCGCTAAACCCATGTGTCACCTTCAGCAAAATATAATTATTTGCATAACAATCATTAACTATTTACACTATGTATAATTTGACAAGAATATAATATAAGGTTTTACACGCTGACTTTTCAATTGTTCACTTCCTACTAAATGTCATTTTATACTGGCTAAATGTATTTTCTGAATTTATAAAAACAGATTCATCGAATGAACTTACTGTTTGTGTTTTTGGTAAACCATCCATTTCCATTTATCTTCGTTCATTTATTTTTATCCTATGGTAATTTGGTACGGTAATTCAAGCAAACCACTGCAATAAATTGGAGTATTTAATTTCGTAATTTATAAACGTTAAGACTCTGAATAAATTACCTGCACATGTTTTAATGTTAAAGCATTAGTGTGCTATTAAAACTGCCTAATTCATTTTCCATATGGCTAAATTAAACTGCAAGCCATCAAAAACCCACATAGCGTAACGTAAAACAAGACATACGCTGTTAACGTACAACGAACGTAAATAACAATATACGTGCGTAGATGTTAAACCTACTATGACATGTTTATAGTAAATAGCTTGAGGCAGAGGCATGACAATGCCTTCGTAAATAATAAATTCGTCAATTATTAAACATACGATGGTCGTTTCTTGTAAATTATCCGTGACATAGTATTCTTTTAATGGTCTAATTAGTAAATTAATCATAACGAGGCTACATTTTAAAACTGAAATCAACAATGGGACATTTGTGCGGTTAGAAAAGAAGTTCTGATTACTTGAAAACATACATTGAACGTTAAATAACACCACATGTGTATGAAAAACGGTGCACACGCATTGTAATGTGAAACATGATACTTCAGTGAAATAACAGGAATGCAACATCTATATGCAGTCGTTGGAATATCGTGGTACACATGCCTTTCAAAAGGTGATGAGTTTAGTACCTTAACGTATAACAATAACGTCCAGAATATATATTGTTGCATTACATTGGATGGGACCTTCTTACGGATGTTTGATAAACATGCACTTGACAGGTATAGCCTGATTTTTCACAAATCAATGTTCAATTATATTAATGTATTTGGTTGAAAATAACAGACATGTGGCGTAATTTGATTAAGGGTACGTCTATTCTCGTATTCGAACAAGATTTGTCCCAATTTTAGTCTTTCACATGTAGCCGTTGAAAGTATAGAGGTTTGTGTGATCCTTAACACCATTAAAAACCTATTACTGGCTTACAATATATCCCTTAAATTGATTACTTAAGGTCTAACTTTAGTCAATATATCAACTTTTATTGATTACTAAAGGTTGAACTATGGTCGGGTAAAGCAAAACCACTTTTATATGTATACTGAATGTAAACACAGCTCATGTTATTGCAAACGGATATAACACACACAATCATAGAACGAAACTCATAACTAGTGACCTAACTTTTATGAATCCGAAACGCGATCAAATTGCAACGTAATACAAATCAAAGAAATGAATCACTGTAAGAGTACGACTTACTGTTAAACCGATCGCAAGTGCCGGGTAAATTTATGTTAAAAAGTCGCTTGTTCACCGATGTTTTCATGTTTTTGAAGTTTGTCATTAAATGCTTTAAATTGATAAATGTAAAAATCGGACTTAAAGAGCTCCAGTATAAAGCTAAAATAAAATTAAAGAAAAAAAAAAACAGGNCCCAATTTGGTCAGACTCCTTTTCCCAAAATAGGCAGAAAAACCCCTGTATAAGATGATAAGGAAATACAAACACTGAAACAGTGATCGACTGCACACTCCACATAAAAGCACACCATTAGGCGCGAAGTAATTTAAAACAATCTAATCCAAGTTTATTACACGATAAATCAACATAATTTAATAGGCTTTCACATTCCGGACGAAACACACTTACATGGTCTACGTCTAATTACAAATCATTGATTTATCGGTTTTTGCATACTTTGGATTTTGGTGGGTTTTCCCCGGATCCGACTAATAACCGTGTATGACTCATATCTGCCGGTATTACATAAAATACCAAATATGAACAAAAAGGGCTTTTGTAAAGTTTTCCTCTATATATATTTTTTAATGAAAATCAATTGTGAATAAAAATTCACTGAACATACGATAAAAAGTTAAGATCGATTAAAAATGGTAGTGTTCTAAAATGTTCTTGACATCATCATTTTCCTAACCCCAAATTCATATCCGCAAATATGACCGATCGACAAGAACGCCGCTTTTAGCCTACAACCGACATGTCTAGTGAAATGCTCTGTTTTGAGAGAATATTAGCGGATTTAACTAGCACATATTTTGTATTTTTCCCTTTACAATAATTTGTTGATAAAAACATGCATATTAATATTAGCTTTATTTATTCATATTCGGTCTTTTTGTTCATATTAACGGATATGAGTCAAATACGGGTTTAAAAAGGATCGTTTTGGGGTTTTCCCCAGCAGGACACTGCCCGATCACCTGCAGAAAAACAGCTTACTTAGGCTCGATTGGTCATTGTCGGCTCGGGTACTACTTACATGTACCCCGGGTACTCTTAAGTATGCTTACATGTACCCCGGGTACGGTAAATATACTAAAACGTACCCGGGAAATTTAACGCTAAATCGGTCGTTGTCGGCTATTTTTTTTAAATAAATTATATACACATGTATGTCAATTTTCTGTAAAATGGCCTCTATATTATCGAAACTCATACTCACATAGCATGTTGACGCAGTTTTTTTTAAAGAGAAGTTTGTTTAAGATAATCGGAAGCGCGTTTTACGACATCGGGTTTTAGGCGGGAATACAACTCAGGTACAGTCTAATATCGACCGGGTACGATTAAGTATATTTACCGTACCCGGGGTACATGTAAGTATACTTAAGAGTACCCGGGGTACATGTTAGTAGTACCCGAGCCGACAATGACCAATCGAGCCTTACTTAGCGTTAGTCAGATCAACACTTGAGTACAGCTCTGTGGTATGGGACCCACATCTAGCAAATCAGATTGACAAAATCGAGCGCATCCAAAGACAAAACGCTAGATTCATCACAAGGGATTACCGCTCGCGGGACGAAGGCTGAGTATCGTCCATGTTGAAAACACTGGAACTTCAAAGCCTACAGGACAGACGAAAAACAAACCGACTTACTTTCCTGTACAAAGATGTCGGGGGGAGAGGGGGAAGGTGCCAGCCTCACCTTGTCATGACATATTAACACCGGCAAGAAATAAACGAAATGTTAAACCTAAATCAGTTTATTACTATCAAGCTACAAACATTATAGAAAACCAAGTGACAAATAATACAAAGTGCTTCACAACTTTTGTGTGTAAAACTGAGAAATTCAAAAACTCTTTTTTCCCAGAACTGTATTAGACTGGAAAAAACTAAGTGACAGTGTTGTATGCACGGCTTCCGTCAACAGTTTCAGGACTGCGCTCCAGTTTCAGGAATCCACAGTTGGATTTATCTTTCTCCCGTTACGACCTATGCCTTACAAGGCCCTGCAACGTATCAATTCAGATTCAGGACATTGTTTCATTCTATAACTAAATACCGAAAACAACGCGAGATGTCAACAGCTCCTCGCAGTGTTACCTCGCCTAGAGTAAACGGTTGATGTCACCAGAAACCAAGCAGATATTTAACTGGTTCAGAGAATAGCTCTTATCAAATAACCAATGCAATTAGTTTGAGATATCACATCAAATCATGGTACTCGCATTTGAACGGTGGCGAATAATTAATCAATCTAAGTTTATGTTTTGCCATTTATATAGGCAACCCATCCACAACAGATACGGTTTATTCACCTCGTCATCGAGGATCACACACATTATCATGGGCATTTTCGTGAAATCATTTAACAATTTAATAGCAATATTCGAGGGTATGACTATTACAAAACTTCACTTAGTTTCCATATTAATAATATAAAATGCCTTTTCAAAAATACGGACAAAATTTAAAGTAAACGAGACACTCCACTTTCTGTATTATTCATCGTCTTATATATATTTATAAACGCCACCTTAAATATAGGCTAACATATTTTAACATCTGTTTTACTTATCTAAATTCTTGTTTGCAATAATTTTGTAACGCACACGGGGATCTAGTGATCGTAAAGTATAAATATTAGTCGATATTAAACTATATATTATCCATTTGGCTACCTGCTTAATAATTAGACAAATTAATACACAATAGTCCACTCAACTTCCAATTGGAATCAAGGATGTAATCTAAAGAAATAATTTAACGGTGTTATGTGCCTGGTACACTATGCGTTTTAGTGCATATATAAAGTATGAGTTTATGTGACATACTATACTCCCACGGTTTATTCCATTACCGGTAGGCCTATATTGCCGGAAGTTAAGACGCGGGAAGATCATGTACGTCTTAATTCTAATTTAACGAGTCCACTCAAAAAAAAAACATCCTCAAGAAGTGCATGACAGCTAATGTTTTTTCCAATGTTTAGAAGTTTTAATTTATTTACTGTTTATTAATGACAATTACGACGATCATTTTCGTGATTTCCGGTTTTCATTAGGTCATGTTTACTCCAGGGTGATGCTATTGTTTTAAATTACGTAACACATAATTGTGTTAGTTTGTTTATGAATTATTAGAAGGTTTATCAAATGTTTTATAAGCGGGAGGCGGAAAACTACAACGGGCGAGGCATGGTATAGGGGAAATAACCCTGGGTTAGGGTAAGGGTTAGGGGTCGGGTTAGGGTTGGGTTTAGGCTAACCCGTACCCTAACCCGACCCCTAACCATAACCCTCTAACCCCCCCTTNCTCTATACCCCCCCCCCCCTTGCGCAATACCATACCATGCCTCGCCTGTTGTAGTTTTCCGCCTCCCTTTATAAGCCGCTTATTTGTGAAAACAATGTAACATATTTTAAGAATAAAATAAGCATGAGTTTCGTTTTTTTCCATTAAGAAACTATTTATAGAACAATCATTTGAGCATAGTAACAAAACCTTAGCAACCAATCAGAAGGGCCGATATAATGAGAAACTTTGTACAGGATACAGATAATTACAGCGAGCTAAATCTAGCCAGTATTTTGTCAGAACATTGCCGATTAAATTGCAGTTTTTGTTGTTATGTCCAACAATACAACAATACACATTTAACTATAGATTAACATATAACACACGTGTGTTTTAAAAAATCACGTCAAATATTTAGAAACATGTATTCATTAAGAGGGCCGAGACTACGGATACACATGCTATATTGAAATAATATTTTACTTAGGTAATAATAATAATGTGACTAAAATCACGCGAATAAACACAAAGGCTTTTTTAAGCACATTACAGATGTGAATCGAATGACGCCGGTATACAAAGATTGAAGCTTCGTGATACCATAAAATTGGGAAAACCATGTTATATGTGGTCTTACAAAACCAAATGTTTTCATCAAAACGGTATTTTTATATCTTCATGCATAAACGTATAATTATGTCATATTAATGTTGGCGAGCTATATCCTTATCTCTGTCGCGGGAGCCTATGCTTCAACGCATGCCCTCTTTTTCCGTTGCGAAACTGTCGTTTGATGATCAATATAAATGAGGACGATGGCCGCCGACCAGTTAAAACTGCTAGCACAATACTGGCATTCACAGACGAATGATTCTATCGTGAGCTTGCTCAGAATGTAGGAAAATGATCACATTTAAAATTGTTAATCAAAATCTTACTTAGTTACTGAGATATTCAAGTTTTAAAATTATTGCGTTAGAAAAGTCTCCAAGTGTATATTAAGAACGTCTTGACCTACGATGCTGCATATTGGAAAAGTAGTTATTTGGGTGGAAATCATTATGCCTACTCAGTTCAAGGTCATCAGGTCTAATGTCAAGGTCACATGACTTGCATAATGAAATTGACTTCCGCACTGTATCTAGAGAACGCTTTGAACTATGCTCATATAAATTGCTATGTTGTTTACATGCGAGGATAAAAATGTGCCTATTGATTTTGAGGTCAACACGTCAAAGATCAATGTCACATGCGATTGGAACATAAACAATGCTTCCACACACTTTCTTAAGAGCAGGTAAATACGTATGCGGGTTAGTCTTGACGAAGGATGACCCTTATAATTTTCAAATAAAGAAATCAAAGGTCAAGGTAATGGGACGACTTTGATGCAAATCCGGAGGCATACATGTTTTTCAAACATCTCTTATTTTTGAAAATGACCTGTTCAAAGGATGATGGATTGACGATTTTCCAAGTTCTTTCCAGATTATGCAACGAAGATAATAAACACTTCAGACATAGAAATATATGGTTATTTCCAGTTTGTTTATGAGAAAACATAATATAAAACAGATGTGTTTTTACATTTTGGACTGTGGTTGGACCCTTAGGATTGGAAAAAAATCGTTGTTTCAACAAAAATGGGGACATTTGGTTGTTGTTTTTTATTATTATTACAAATACTACAAATTTGAGAATAAAAGTGTTATTTTAACATTACATTTTCTAAGGTTCAGTGCATACAATTGAATGAATAGATGAATGTACTGTTTGAATTGATAAAACAAAAACATTTTAAAAACTTTGAATTGGGCATTTACGGGTAATATCTAAATGCTCTTTTTTCGATTGAGCAATGAGCATTTGGTTAAATTTGGGGCACACAAGAAACACAGGAAACTGATAGAAACATAATTTTTGCGTAACCCTTAACTACGCAATAATGTAGATTGTTGTTGTTTTCGTTAAATAATATGTTATATCTTAATTTTATAATATAAACAGTGCAAGAGACATTATAAAGTCCGAACAGCCGTGTGTCTCAGGCGAAAGCCCTTTAAACCAGAGGTTCATGCAGGTTGACTCTTGGTTAAGTTCTTATTTTATATATATATTTACCTTTGTTGTTGTTTTTTTTTTCAAAAATGCAAATTCCTTTTATATATCCAGCAATTAATAAAACAATAACAAGGGACATGTATAATGCTTTACATGAATTGTGAATTACTGGTTTCCGCGCTGATCAAATATTTCTTTACACAATTCTGGATTCTCTCTTTGCATTTGTTTAAAAATGGTTTCCATGCTGGCTCCCTGTTCAATACAATACTGTTTAGGCCATTCGGCCCTAAATGACAAAGATTTTGGATCATAGTACCAGTCAGGATAGCCGTGCAACAACATTGTCACAACAATCACATTGCCCTCCTCGTCCACCACGACGCCTGGAGCGCCAGAGGCACCCTGGGATAACGTGCAGTGAAACAAAAACCGTTCTTTACTGGTAATATAGTTTGCAACATCAAACAGATATTCATCTTCTCGTTTCCGAAGCTTGGCGAGGAATTTCTTATTCTCCTTTTTAATTGTATGAATATCCCTCTTTGTTTTCTCCTTTCCCGGATCAATAAAGCCGTCAACATGATCGAAAGTCTTTCTAGAACCCCCGGGATGTCCTACGATGTGAAAGCCTTCCTCCAGTTTTGGTTTACTGAACAAGCTGAACGGCAGAGGCATTGGCGTTCCTTTAGCATTGGGCAAAATCTCCAGAACGATGCAGTCGGTGTCATTGTCGAAGAAAGGCACATCTCTAATTGAATGCAATGGCTTGAGATTAAATACCGAATTTTCATTGTATGTGTATTGATTATCTTTGATAAAACTGAAGTCAACAAAGGCGTCTTTTAGTTTAGAAAGAGCAGCAACTTGAGATGTCTCATCGACCCGTCCTTGCGTTTCTTGCTGCCCTGAAATTGTTATGAAGATGTTTTTGGTTTTAATTTTTCACTGTAAACTGACAATATACACAGGAGAGCCATGGATACATAAAGAGTCTTCAATCACATATCTTCATTGTGAAATATGGATGTAAGCATAAACAAATTGGCCCATAAGTCGTCCAGATTAAACATGATGCTGATCAGACAGACATAAAATTTGTCTTCATCGGTATCTGACTAGATAATGAGACAAGAACACTACACATGCAAACGACTCATATCCATCTTACAAAACATATATGCAAATTGTTGTACACATTTTAAAACCATAAAAGAGTGGTTCCAACATCTTTTGGATATAATGTGTGTTTTAGTGTGTCCCTTTCATCTGTATACGTGTTTAATCATTCGTTATCAATCAAATTGTCACAGCAGCATTTAGATTTCTTTAACATTCACTAAAAGACTGGTGATACAAATGTTGTGCATAAACCTCAAATTGCTCTTCATGTTTATACCATGTTTCATGATTATATATTAATTAACCAAAAAATTTACTATTCGAGTTATTGCAGTATTTTTGGAATTGTATAACAGCCATCCGACTTTTAACATCTGGAGAAGTTAAGGGCCATGGATTATCGTGGTCTAAGATTTGACATGGTGACCTATTTTTAGGACCAAATTCAAACTCAGCCTAGAAATTGTCAAGAAAAACATCTAACAAAGTCAATATTGAGTCACAAATGTGACCCCTACGATTAAAAAAGGTTTCTCCTAGATTTGACCTAGTTTTACATCGCAAATGACAAAGATTCAAACTCGGCCAAGATATGGTTGTAATAACAATATTGATCAAGTTTAATCGAGAATGAGTCATAAATGTGGCTTTTAGAGTGGCAACAAGGTTTTTCTAAGATTTGACCTGGTGAACCAGTTTTGGGTCCAGATTCGAACTTTGCCTAAAAAGTTGTCAAGATAAACATTCTGACAAAGTTTCATCAATATTGAGTTATAAATGTGGCCTCCAGGGTGGCAACAAGATTTTTGCTAAGATTTGACCTGCTGACCTAGTTTTAGGATGCATTTGAACCAGATTCGAACTAAGCCTATATAATGTCGAGATAAACATTCTGATCAAGTTTCATCAAGATTGAGTTAGAAAAGTAGTTGCTACAGTGGCAACTAAGAATTTACCTGGTGACCTGGTTTTTAGACGCCCGTGACCCAAATTCGTTTTTCTGACCAAGTTTCATCATGATTGTTGTATAAAAAAATGTGGCCTCTATAGTTGTAACGAACTTAAAGTTGGTGAACACCGCACACCACACGACTTTCGGCGCATGATGACGAATGCCAGACATAGAGCCAAAACGTGACTTGTAGAATTATAACACATGTTCCTTTTATCTTGACCAAGTGACCTTGGTTTAGACCCCACATGACCCTGTTTACAACTTTGCAAATATATCATTGTGCTGCATTTATTTGACCAAATTCATTAAGCATTAAGATAATTATTGTTCATAAGCTAATATTGACAACGGGCTCGACATATGACCGACAAAGGACAAAAAGCGCTCACAAAAGATTACCATGAGCATTCTTATGTTGTGCTCAGGTGAGCTTAAAACACATACCACTTTTCACAAAAATATCTGACATCGGAAGATTTGGATTGGCAGAATGCAAAATGATGTAAGCTGAAAAGAAACAAATAGAAACTTAGTTGGCTATGTGTAATTTATTTAACCAAAAGCTCGAAATTTCGCCAGTTAGCATTTTGTCATTATTACACTGAAAACAAAAGCATGTGCTGTGAAACAAGTGGATACCAAAGCAAATTGGTATGTGTCTGTACAGGGAAACTTATTTAGTACAATGTAAGTTGAATGTTCATATATCTGGTTATCTGTTTAATAACAAAATTTCTATGTATTAAGAAATAAATTGTTACTTTCCAGGTCGAATGTCTGTATGATTTCTTTAATACCCTAAGCTAAACTGCCAATATATTTAATTAATCATTTCCTATAACACATCAGTCACAGATAATATATCGTATCTAGAACACACAAGACTAAGTTCATAACTAGGTCATGTCAGACATAATCCTTTCCCAAAACAAATGAAACGTAGTTCTTATCAAGGGCATATAAAATGAATCCTTACCTAGGACACATCAGACTAAGTTCTGTCCAGGGATACATACAACTTACTTGTTATCTAGGTCAAATTAGACTAAGTCCTTCCATTTAACATATAAGGCTTCATTCTTACATAGGACACATCAGACGTAGTTCTAACCAAGGACACATTAGACTAAGTCCTTACATGGTTCTTACGACTAAGTCTTAACTAATAAATTATTTTTAAATTTGATGATTAATAATAAAGTTATACTCCAGACAATATGTTTAATGGCAAAATGTTATATTTGATCTTGCAAAGGGCACTTGACCTTTTAGGTAGCCTCAGAGAGACAGGTGTTACATACGACACATTGTCTTCTCATGTAGGACATTTGTGGTAAGTTATTCATAATGAATGATAAAATTACAGTAAAGACAAGCTGTGTTATGGCAAAATTTGACTTTTTACTTCTTAAGTTACCTTAGCGGGCTTGACAAACATTATCAAAACATTTAGCCATTATGGAGCACAAAATATAGATGGATGTTGTCGGGACAGACATTAAAACCAGAAAGCAAAGTTCTACAAAAGCATCTTTAAGTGTACTATGGAGTACGAAAATACATACATTTTTCCAACATGAGCTTTATAACGTGCAGTGCAGTCATTACTTTCTTGTCTCCGACACGAAAACATGTGCCTGTTACATCACCAAGCCGTATAATTCCCACCCATGCTGAGGCATCAGAACGGATTTGGGCATTGAAAACATATTCCTGCACAAGATGTTTCTCTCGCAAGTTGAACAAACATCCAGCAGGAATTTCATTTTGCTGACGTTTTTCAAAATCGCAAGCCTCTTCTAAACTGTAGCCAGTGCCAGAGAAGAGTTTTTCTTCAAATAGAAAATAGTTACAATATTTTTCAGAACCAATGCATACCTTGTATTCGTCTAAAAATGTATAAACAAAACGGTTAATTACTATCTGTCAATGAAAGATATTAAATTCCTAATTCTTTTTCTGAACAAAACAATAATAAATATTACAAGTTTCATGAGACCTGTTTGTTTTGGCCTTTTTATGTATATTCTGGCCCTCAAACACTGAATTGAAGTTGTACAACAATTGTCAAAGACATGACCTTATTACCTTGTTTTTTTTACTTCAAGAGAACCAGTTTGAAGCAGCGCTAAAATATGGCTTAAACAAACATAAGACTAAGTTTCGTTGTCGTAAGGTCACAAATGAGGAATTCTGTAATAGTTTTTTTTAAGAATTTACCTGGTACCCGAGCTTGGATCCCATCTGACACAACTTCAAACTTTGGCATAGATATTTTTAAAATATACATTGTAACCAAGTTTCGTCAAGCACTTAGTCATGCATAGGGCTTCTAATGTGGAGAAAAGCTTTAACTAAGATTTGACCTGGTGAACCTGACCAAGATTCGGTTTTGCATAGATATATATTTTTCCAAGTTTTATTAAGATCGAGTAATAAATGTGTGGTAAGAAGCTTTTGCTCAGATTTTAATTGGTGACCTAGATTTCGTCCCCACTTGATGCCGATTCATATTCAGCGTGGGTTTTGTCAAGATAAACATTCTGACCAAGTTTCATCAAGATAAAGCTTAAAAGTTTGCTTTAATACGTTGACACCACACACAAAAATTGACTGACCAAATAAAACTAAAATCAATGCAAGCAATGCTATTGTATATGTATTCAAATGTTGGCAGTACCTTCTAAGCATACAAGCTCATCAAAACAACTTCAATCGTACAAATTATTAACATAGAAACAATTCTGCTCATTGTCAAATCATTCACTGAATAAATGTAAGTCACAATGAATGCAAAGATACCTACCAACCACTGTCTGCTTTCCGATTTTGGTGATGTTCATAACTCCTTTCCTGTTATCAACTGTATAGCTGTTTCCCATCACCTTAGTCTTGCTTTTGGATTTTGAATACACTGTAGTATTTCCTGTCTTCTTTACCTTGAATTGTTTATCACCATCTGACGAAAGCATCGATGGCATGTGTATTAATTGGATGATACTCAAGTGTTAATGCAATTTAATAAATAAGAAAAATGCGAAGTAGCATACTGAACAATTGACAAGCGGACCAAAGAAACTAGATGCTCATCTGAGACGCGAAGGATATTAAATGTTGTTATCAGCTTTTGCGATGCTTCTAGAACCAGTTTAGACCTTGGCAAAGACGTAATTAAAGCAAATATTCTGAGCAAGTGTCATGATGATTGGGCAAACAATTTGGCTTTTAATGTTTTCATTAGCTTTTACGTTAATTTGACCCAGTGACCTAGTTTTTGATATCACGTTACCCAGTTTCGCAGTCGACTGAGATCATCATTGAGACAACTGTAACATGAATATTGGTCAACAAAAATGGCCTCTAGAGGGTTCACAATATTTTACTATAGCCATATATGTAAAATGGCCCGTCCCTTGGCAGCTTTTTTAACTCGGCCGTGATACCATTTAGTACAAACTTTCTGAACAAGTTTCATGACGATTGAGCAAACGATATGGCTTAAAGAGTGTCCACACGCGTTTTCTTTCCTTTGACCTACTTTCCTAGTATTTGAACCAAAGTGACCAAGTTTCGATTTTAACCGGGGTATCGTTGGAACAAATGTTCTGACCAGGTTTAATCAAGATTTGGCAATGAATGTGGCCTCTAAAGCGTTTACATGTCAAAAGTTGACAATGGACGACGCACAACGCCCGACGAATGACATAACAAAATGGTAATCACAAAATTCACAACATTTCACAATGAGCAGTTATGAGGTGCGCTTAAAAACAAAGACTGCAACATCTACTACCTAAACTTTGACTTTCTGAACTTTTAAAATATATAATTAATAATAATGAAGAAGTTCCTACATTACTGACCGCAGAAACAATTAGATGTGTCACATACATGGATGCCCCCATAACATGTATGTACACAGACAAAGGACAGGCCACTAACACTATTTTTTTTTGTACGATGTGCACATTAAAATATCAATGACAATTATTTTTTGTCAATATTTGACCTCTAAGCGTGACATGACCCTCAATGCTAAGGTGTGCCACACCATAATCTAAACAGTGATCATTTTGTGGCAAGCCATTAATAAATTCACTTATTAATGATGAAATTACACTCCGGAAAAGCTGTGAATGGCCATTTTATAAGTGTAACCAACATCTTTAAGCTAGTGGAATATATGCTGTGCGATACACTGCATCTCGACAATATCATTTGTTTTAAGTTATTTTGAAATTGCCTGATAAATGGAGAAATGAAAGTCCAGACCAGATTTGTTGACACACAAAGGGAAACAGTGCGTTAAAGGGAACATAAAAGACGAAAACCATTTTTTAAGTTTGAAAAATTGAACATATTAAAAACAGATCCTACAACTGGAGTCACTGCTGTCGCTGCTTTCACTGCTGTCAGTCCACCCACTGCTACTAGAGTTACTGGACTTAGCAGCTGGCTTCTTCTGAAATATTAAGGGTAAGTCCATGTAAGTCAACCTGTAATTTGTGAACTGGGTTAATGTTTTTCGAGTAGGAACTTCATCAATCTAGCTAAAGTACTTTTTGCAGGATCCAAAATTGAGTTTCTTAAACCAAACCTGCCACCTTTTTTCAGACAAAAACAAACTGAGAAAACATGCATATTCTCATATTGCCCTCTATCCACATACACACTTTAATTAACCTAGCTTTAATAATGTTTGTGTTATTACAGGATCCCAAATTCCTTTCCAGCAGGGAATGACTTTATAAAATGGAAATTTTTGAAAATTTTGTAAAATCGTTATTACTTACAAACACATGCATTTATTGTTTTGTGTTACCTATCTTTAATCCATCCATCCCAATGACTTTCTTATAGGATGTTCACAGCATTATCATATCTTTGCTAATTTCGGTCCACTCATTCTCATTTTTGTTTTAAGTAATGATTATCATGGAGCCGAATTTCACCCCCTCCCATACAACATTAAGAAGGCCAAAAACCAGAAACCCACAAAGTCATAAAATCGGATGGTGCAATTTCTATATTCTTCCAGCTTTTTTTACCTTTTTTCCACTTTGTTTATTTGTCCCAGTTGAAGGCTGATTGGAAGGAGGCATGGAAGTAGGGGGTTTAAGGCCAAGGTCTTTGTCTGGCTTCACTGACACATCTTTTTTTACTACATCTGGATTCTTGTTATCTACTCGCTCTAAACACACATGTTGCAAACAAATGTCTCATATCCTGGTATTAAGATTACACGAAGGCATAACAACAACATTTTTTCATATATTGATAATAATAATTAATAGCAAGAATTTTGTTTAAATTCTTATGTCCCCAAACCGGAAGCGAAACCGTCAACATGTTTAATTGTTTAAGAGATTTTTAATCTTGCATGTCCTAGTTACCTTGACCTTTGATCTTTTGATGGAAAAATTGATAGGGGCCTTCATTCCCTCTAGATTAAACAGCATACTTATTTATATGATCCTAGGTAAAAGCATTCTCTAGATATTGTGTGGAAATGTTTTCCATATTACAACATCTGAGACCTTGACCTTTGATTAGTTGACCTAAACATCGATAGGCTTCTGCATTCTTCCCATATAACCTGCATACTTATTATGAGTTCATAGAGATTTGTAGATATCCTGAGGGAAAAGGTCTAAAGAGAAAACAGTTTCAAATGTTTACAAGACTGACTTTTTTAACCCTTGGACCATTTATCTCAAAGTTGTTAGGAAATCTACTTTACTCACGAATAACCAAACAACCATTTCAGATGATCATGGGCAAAAATGTTTTGTAGATATTGCGGGGAAAGAAATTTCATGTTTCATGTCAACCTTGACCTTTAACATGTTGACCTTTATAACAATAGACATCTATCAGGTAATCAGCATAACAATTAAGATTACCATACATAAAAGGGTGCTTTAGCTCTTGTGCAGACACAAATCTCATGTTACAAACAACTGAGTCCTTGATCTTTGACCTGCTGACCTCACAATCAAAAGGCATGATGAATCCCCNCCCCCAAAAGAAAAAAAAACATGCAACCATCTACCAATTTAGAATATCTAAGGTCAAAGCATTCTCTAGAGATTGTTCAAAAATAAATGTCAAGTTGCAAGCCTCTGTGACCTTGATCTCTGACATGTTATTCTCATAATCAATAGGTTTCTTCCTTTCCTCCTAAGTAATCAGCATACAAATTTAGATGGTTCTGGTTAATACACTACTTAATGAACAAAATCATATAAAACAGTTGATCGACTTTAATACCTGTTTGTTTCTGATGTATGCAGTTTTATTTATAGCATATTTAAATACAAACAAATCTTCAGTTAAACTTAAGCAACAGCATGTCTTACATAAAATAAAAAATGCTTTCACATCATAGTGTACAGTGTCCACTGTCAACAGCTGTATTTTAACCCTCATATATTTTATGGGTAAACAGACATGTTTCAGTAAAAAAAAAGTGTATTACCTTTATCAGCTTTTTCAGGCTCAGCTTTTCCATGTTTATCCTCTTTTGAGGACGTTGCTTTCTCTTTGCCATTCTCTGCCTTATGTTCTTTTTCTGGGATGCCTTTTTGTCTGTATTTTTCCTGTTTTTCCTGTTTACTACAACACTGACCCATAATGTTGAAACTTTAACCTGTATGACTTGTTTGATTTTGCAGCTTTAATTTGTTTTCATACAATTTACACTCTAGAATTATTAGATAAATTGTGTAACTTTTGAATGTTAAACTCAACTCGTTGTTTTCAGAAAAAATATAGGGTTTAAGGCTAAGTAAATTCATAACAGGCCAGGATATTTGATCTGAAAAAAAGAGAGAACACATTCATTAATTATCAAATAACTTCCGTCATTATGAAAATAGGTTTGTTTTACTTCTTAAATGTAACTTCTGTACCCATAAGGCTGTTCTGTGTGCATACACCTAAGAAATGGTCTAAAAAACTATCAGTGGCAATGACTTTGATGGCCTCTTAATTGGCACACTTGGCCTGCGTTATCTTTTCATGAGGCAGGGCCAGGGCTTTTTTCCGATTTGTTTTAGAGAACGGCAGTTATTCACAAATTTGAGAAGTTCGCGACTAAAATGTTCACAATTTAAAAAAATGTGCGACTCAAATTTTCACCATTTAAAAAAGTTTGCAACTCATTTGTAACCTCTGTACATGTATTTTATCAGAAATGGTGAAAATTTAAAAGCATTTTATAATAGACCTGTAAATATGGAAATATATTATGAGCAAACTTATTTGGTCTTTATTTTGTTGTAAAGATATAACAATTAAAGTTAAATGTCTAATTTGTGTTGAAATAGTGTATGCATACATTAATTAATTACTTATAACAAGTTAAGTGCAAAGTGGCTGAATGTTAATGAAAAAAGGCCACTTAGAAATAAAATGTATATTGATATAAGTTTACTGGTAACTGTCCAACGCTGACTCATTATAAAATTTACTTACATTTTTAATGAATCGGGTAGAAAACATAAACATGTAATGTTATTGTTTTTGAAACGTATTAAGTTACTTTCGTTTTTGGATAGGTTTTCCCAAAGTGGCCGCGCATGCGTGCAATGACATGAACAACAACAACATCTGATTATTTATTTTCTGAAAATACTATTCTTACTTCATCGGTTTGCTGTACTGTAAGGTTTTTGATGTAGTTTTCATTCAATTATTTACTTATCAGGTGTCTACACGTACCTACCAATGTGTATGAAACATCATAGTAATTGCAGTTTCTATCATTGATGGGTAACTGTAAGTGTATCGTTTATTCGGATGTAATAAGGTCGGATGAAAATATCTAGATTTACCATCCACAGTCCACAGATTCTTTCATTTGTTAAATTACGGAACCAATTGGAATTAAAGGCGTATTAACAATTAGATATACATTTGTGTTGCATTTCCTTTGGCTATTATGGTCCTTGGCAAGTATATACATTCAGTGCATATCCTCAGAATATCATTTTGTTTGAGTGATGTGATGTGGACACTAGATACACATTCTGGTTCCAGAGTTTGTTGGACACTATGTACTTCATACTATATTTCTGATTTCATTAAATATTTGTTTTATTAATACATGATTTAATTGTCATATGCAGGTATTACAAAACTGTAAATTAATGGACATGCAAGTTAGTCTGAAGATGCATATGTTGAAAATTACAGTGTGATAAAAAAAATCATTTATATAAATAAAAAGTTTAAAAAAATAACTGATTTATTTTTCTCATGCTATAATTATTCTTTTTCTCCAGTTCCCTTAATTTAAGTACTCCATGTTTAAAAATAATACAGTCAATATCATCGAATCAAAACTATCGAGAGTTTGAATCTATCAACATTTTTAATATGGTAACTCGCCCTTGAGTCGTTTTCGCCCTTGAGTCGGACATTTTTATCTTTGCAGTTTGTAGAGATGAGTATTATTAGACATGATTTGAGACTTTATAATAAACACTTTACCCTGGATACTCAAAATTAATTAAATATTTAGATCAAATGTTTCAACACTGGATTGTTATTGTAAATAGTGTATTGTTATGAATCTAGGGAATAAATAACCCAATATTGCTTTAAACAAATATGTGTCCGTGTTAAGGGCGAATGTGTTCGACTCATGGGCAAATTCAGTGGGTATGGATATTCAACTATTTTCTAATGAAAATAAGCAGTGAACCTAATAGTTATTTTTAAAATAGATTCATAAGACGTGATACTAAAAGGCAGCACCAGCTGAGTCCTGGCTTTGATCAAACAGCTGGTTATTATAGCATTGTAATGCTAACCCGTACGACTCAAGGGCGAGTTACCCTTTATAGAAAGTGCTATTGATTGACACATTTTAATCTCATAGACCTGTGGACTGGGTATCTCCAACTTGCAAGCTATTGCAGTCAGAATGGCCACCGATGCTCTGTTAAAAAAATGATTTCATTTACTTTTATAATAATTATTTGTTTTCGCCAACACCTGTATTTAAAGTCCATTGTTAACTATAAATATAATTATTAATCAAAACTATATATTGTTGAATTCTACAAATGTTAATTATGTTATGTATATTAAAAGAGTTTTGATTTTATCAATGTTTTGTATATACAAATTTACATTTTAATCTCATAGGCCTGTCAGAATGGCGTCCGATGCCCTATGCTGCTGCGAGTATGAGAACAAACACGGGGACAAGAGCCACCTGCTGGCATGCTGCTGTGACTGCGAGGCCCTAGATCAGATTGGGGACAGGTTGGTTGCTACAAATGAGCCCCGTTCTGTGAAAACTGGTCTTAATGCATGTGCGTAAAGTGTTGTCCCAGATTAGCCTGTGCAGTCAAGCTAATCTAATCAGGGACAACACTTTCTGCTTTTATGGTATTTATGAGTTAAGGAAGTCTCTTCTTTGCGAAAGTGTCATCCTAGATTAGCCTGTGCGGACTGCGCAGGCTAATCTGGGATGACGCTTTACGCATGTGCATTTAGCCCAGTTTTCTCAGAACAAGGCTCAAATAAGCAATGGTCTCTTCACCAAATGAAATTTTGAAAGTTTAGAAATTCCTGTAAATATTCCAATGGCCTTCCTGTGCTTTTGACTAAGGTTTTTCTACGTGAGATCAGTGAGTTCACAGTTCTGAATTTGATGTCCCTTCATTTGTCAATTCCTGGGATAAGAGTATTTGGGGCCCGATCCCCTATAGCCAAACTATGATCCAGTTTATTTCATTCATTTGTTGGTTATTGAGTGACTAGATTATATACCATACTTAGCCATATATTACGCACAGTTTTATATCCCCATATTTCAATTTTAAAAGTTGGTGCATGTTATACATTGAAACAATTCTATTCTACTGCTAATTTGCATAAAAAATCTTTGTGCTACTCAAAATATATATAATAGTTATAGTGCGTGTTTGACATTTTTTGCGCATAATACATAGTAAAGTATGGTCATAATAGTTATAGTGCACATTAGAAATGTTTGTGCATAATACATGGTAAAGTAGGGGTAAGTTATATCGGCACATTTTGCAAAATTTTATGGGAGCAGTAGGTAAAGGGAAGAGACGTGCATTGATTATACTGCAAAAAGTTTGTTTGATTGATCAGGCTGTAAAATTCGTCATTAATCTTTTACACACAGGTAAAATCTTTACATTACAGGTTCTTCAAATGTGAGACCATCCCCTCATCTCTGATAGACCGTTTCTTGGACACCTTGTCCGACAGATGTCGTATTCCCGGGTTTACAGGGGGAGGGGCCATCAAAGTCAACCTTGAGCTAGCCACACCTGTTGTCGTCATCCCAGCATGCTTGTCCTTAGCAGCCATTGGTCCAATTACCACAGGATTCATTCTGATATTCCTGCCATGTTTTTGCATCGCATTTTATCAAATCTGGCGAAAGCGTACACAAAAATTGCGAACACAATTTTTCTTGGTCTGGGGAATTTTTTCGCTGGTGTTCATGTACTTCTTATTTGAAATGGTTATATGTGCAAACACAAATGTATCATTCATTGATAACCTTATTATAACAATCACTGTCATTATGCTGGGTGTGGCTCTTAAGCTTGCCAAAGATGACCCAGGCATAATACCTGAACACAAGGTCCAGCAGTACATCCACAACTCCTATGCTTTCTTTGGTCTTAGCAAGCCAAGTCTTCCTGATAAAGAGGAAGCTCTTCTAGACGACTATGAAGTTGTGCAGATGGAAGATCTTGACAGACCTGACACAAAAACAGGTCGGTTCAGTTTAACCCTTTACCACTCAGATACACATTTTGACCTATTTGTAGAAAATCAAATTAAATTAAAGGCCTTTCTTATTCGATTCAAGTTTTAAAGCTTCATGTCCAACCCCAAAATACTGATTAGCAGTAAACAGCATAAAACCTGAACAGCCAGCGAGTAACTCACAGGCTGTTCTGGTTTTATGCTGGTTGCATTTAGCCATTGTTATTTTGCTTCTGAGTGAAAAAGGGTTAATTAAGGCTATTGGCTAAAACTCACAAGACCGCTTGTGTAGCCAGATGTTGCTTGTGTGATTATTTTCTTGAGGATTCATAGGAAGGCTCTCGTTAAACTTTAGGTCTAAATTACACTGTGAAGTGCTGGTTTACACTTTCCTTATTTGTCTTTAGGGTTTATATACTAAGCTGAATATTTTTACATGTTTGACTATATATTTGAGCCACTTTCTGGGAAAACTGGGCTTAATGCATGTGGGTAAAGTGTCGTCCCAGATAAGCCTGTGCTTCCCCACAGGTTAACTTGGTATGACTCTTTCCACCTAAACTAGATTTTTCACTAAGAGGAGACTTTATTTTTAAAATATATATATATATATAAGCGGAAACTGTTGTCCCCTATTACTGTTGTATTAGCCTGTGCAGACTTCACGGGCTAATCTGGGATGACAGTTTTCCCAGTACAAGGCTCATTTATTTAATGATCTGTATTCCAGAGGATACTAAGTTGAAGGGAGCAAACTGGTGTGAAAGCTGCAGCGTAGTTACCTCCCCAAGATCAGGTCACTGCAAGGCCTGTGATGTGTGCATATCGAACAGGGACCATCACTGTGTATGGTATGTTAACTTTGTGGGTAGATGAGGTCCCTTGGATCTATTTTGACTTCTATATAGTTGTGCTAATCAGAAACAAGTATCCTCAGCTGGTATTTACAAAACATTATTTAGGTGGGGGACTAAAGAATATAACACTTTTTAAAAAATGGAAAAAAATGACTGAAAATGTACTGGTATTTTCTGGGTTTTAAAATAGTCTATTATCTGGGGACCAATTTTCATTAAAAAATAACTTTTCTTCTTGTTGGAATTCACTTTCAGATTTAAGTCTTGTATAGTTTAAACCTATTTATTTTAGCTATATTGCATCGAAAGTCTAAGGCTTATTTGAAACACTCTGAATTCCGTTTCCTGGGCCTAGAACCAGTACTTGGTTATTTGGGGTAGATCTAAAAAAAAAATGCTCCCACAGTGGGGATCGAACCCGTGACCTCCCAGTTGCTAGCCGGACACCACATTGGACATCTCTGAGGAAATACTGATTGATGCATAATTTTAAGATGGATTTCAAATGCTGTTTTAAAGGTGAATTCTAATGTTTTCTGTCCAAAAAATGATAAAATAATAAACATCTAAGCAATCTTTAGTTGTTTATGCATTGAATGCAAGGTAAATCTACAAAGTAACGAAATTTTATATAAACATATATGTAAAAATTACTGAATTTCTCCAAAAGAAGATTTGTGTTTACAGGCCAAGACCTGTAAATATGCCATACCTCACCTGGTCACTCTATTTTCAATTATTGTAATACAGAAATCAGTAGAATTGTGCTAAAAAGAAAGAAAGATGGCAGAAGATGTAAATTAACAAAAAGCTGAGCAAGTCCCTTTATAAACTTGTGTTGAACATTACATGTATTCGCTTAAAGACTAGCATGTTAAATACTATGCACTTGCAGACTAGCATGATAGACTTTGAACTAAACCCTGTGAGCACTGGAACCGGATTTTGAAGGCCTTTGCAAACAGTTTGGATCCAGATGAGACGCCACAGAACGTGGCTTCTCATCAGGATCCAAACTGTTTGCTATTCTGATAGTATTCTTTGAAAAAAAGTAAAGAAAATGATGATTTTAGAATTTCAGCAGACGACATTTTAGCAGATGACAAATTTCCAAGCATGCAAAGGGTTAAAATACTTGCTTGTTTAACATTATGCACTTATAGAATAGCCTTTTAACCCTTTACCACTCAGATACGCGTTTGGACGCGTTTGTAGTCCCTTAGCAAATCACATTAAATTTAAGACCTTTCTTACAAGAGCCAAGTTTAAAAGGCTTCATTTCCAACGCTAAGATACTGATCAGCAGAAAACAGCATAAAACCTTATGAGACTGTGAGTAACTTTCATGCTGTTCTGGTTTTTTGTGGGTTGCAGATAGCCATATTGACCCATCTGCACGGGAAAAGGTAAAGAACTATGCACTTTAAGAATAGCCTGTTCAACACTGTACACTTAAAGACTGTTCAAGACTGCACTTATATTAGTCTCGTTCTGTAAAAACTGGGCTTAATTCATGTGCGTAAAGTGTTATCCCAGATAAGCCTGTGCAGTCCACACAGCCTATCCAGGGACAACACTTTCCGCCTAGACTGGATTTTCGTTTAGAAGATACTTCCTTTAGACAAAAAATTCTATAAAAGTGGAAAGTGTCGTCCCTGATTAGCCTGTGCGGACTGCACAGGCTTATTAGGGACGATACTTAACGCACATGCATTAAACCCTTTTTTTCACATAGGGTTTATTTGTTCCAGGATAGACAGCTGTGTGGGTAGAAAGAACCACAGATCCTTCCTGGTTGCCATGGCACTGTTTGTATTCATTGGTTACTATGGTAGCTACCTGACCTTGGCTGCTGTGTGCGACCCCTCCCTCACCAGGCAGACGTGCTCCATTCCATACGCTTACAGGGACTTCAAGTAGGTTGTGGTCAGAATGTAGAGTTGTTGTTAAATCGTTATTTAAATAACAGTACAATGTTGTTTAATCGTTATTTAAATAATAGTGCAATATCTTTAACATGAGAAATTGATAACTCTTAAACCTATGTTTACTTAAACAAATGGCATTGACCTTGCATGAGAAATTGATAACTCTTAAACCTATGTTTACTTAAACAAATGGCATTGACCTGGCAAAATCTTTAATAGTTATCTGCAATAAGAAATGACCACCTTAGACATGAGCATCAATAACTCACTAGAAAGAGCGCATGTGTCATTCCCTAAGACTGTGAAATATTGCAGCCTAAAATTATATACGTTTTACTGTAAATTATAAATACAAGGTGGTCACCAACTCTTTAAGCTACTGATGCAACATGTATGTCCAGGGACTTCTGAAAGATTTCTGAAATTAGTATATAATGCCATGACTGGCTGGTGTAGTTTATTTCTCAACAACTACTGGGTGCAGTTCAATTGAGCTGCGTTCTGGGCAAATTGGGCTTAATGCGTTCTGGGAAAATTGGGCTTAATGCGTTCTGGGAAAATTGGGCTTAATGCATGTGTGTAAAGTGTTGCCCCAGATAAGCCTGTGCAGTCAACACAGGGTAATCAGGGATGACACTTTCCACCTACACTGGATTTTGGTTTAAAAGAGACTTCCTATAAACAAAAATTCCATGTATTGACTGCACATGTTGATCAGGGACGACACTTTATGCACATGCATTAACCCCAGTTTTCCCAGAACGCGGCTGTATTTATTTATTTGAGACCTTTTTTGAGGCATCTATGGCTTGAGTTTTATAAAAGATCACTGGATATTTTCAGAAGGGGCTGTGTTTTGCATGAGTGTTTATAAAAGATCTCTGGTTGTTTTCTTTCAGATGGGGGCTGTGTTTTGCCGGAGCCTGCTACACAATCCTGGTGACCTCCATCATGTGTTTTGGACTGGTTCACCAGCTGATTCTCATCTCCCAGAATTCCACTTCACAGGAAATGCACCGAGCCAGTCTGGAGCGGAATTCCAAGTGTGCTATATATAGAATCAGGAATCCCTATAACAGAGGGTTTCTGCAAAATTGGAAAGACTTTATTTTGAATCAACGGTGTACAGGAAATGTAGAATCTGTGTAAAACATGTACCATACCTGTTTATTGTTATCTTTATTGGAATCTTTATCTTTGACTGTGATATTATTTCCACATAGAGAGGACCGATTCTCTGTGTATTATAAATTTCTTAATGAATCTCTGCTTTTTGTTTGATGGTGTTATGAACAAAGTTTTGTATTATCAATTGTTATTTGTTGCCTGATTCGTTTCTTCTATGTAATTTTCTTTCAACGGGTAAGCAGTTTAGCTTTCAATATTTTTTTATGTTATTTTGTTGACTGACAGTTGTTATTGTTCTGTTTATTTATTGTTCTTACTTTTATTCTTATTAGTTTTTATAATAATACAATCAATTTGAGTCTGGCTCTGGGAAAACAAGGCTTAACCCTTTGCATGCTGGGAAATTTGTCATCTGCTAAAATGTTGTCTGCTAAATTTCTAAAATTAGCATTTTCTTTGATTTTTTTTCAAACAATACTATCAGAATAGCAAACAGTTTGGATCCTGATGAGACGCCACGTTCTGTGGCGTCTCATCTGGATCCAAACTGTTTGCAAAGGCCTTCAAAATCCGGTTCCAGCCCTCAAAGGGTTAATGCATGTGTGTAAAGTGTCGTCACATAGAGGCCTGTGCAGTCAGCACAGGCTAATCAGGGACGACATTTTTCGCCTAGACAGGATGTTTGTTTAGAAGAGACTTTTCTTTAAACAAAAAAATCTATTAAAAGCGGAAAGTGCTATAATAATACCTGATAAGCCTGTGGAGACTGCACAAGCTGTTCTGAGACAACACTTTACGCACATGCATTAAGACCCATTTTCCCAGAGCAAGGCTCAAATTGATTGTATTAGGATTGGATTTGGATGCTTATATTTACCTCTAAAATATTAACCTAGAAGTGATAAACTCAGTTCTTAATTGAACGGGGTCTCTTGGTCAGTTAATGTCATTAAATTAATGTTATAATTTTAATTGTGTTTGTTACAATTATGTTTTATGGTAAATGGATTGTTATATTGTTGCAATTGTTAGAGTATGTAACTTAAATGGTATTTTTATGCCCCCTTTTTAAAAAAAGGGGGGTATATTGTTTTTGGCCTGTCTGTCATTCTGTCTGTCATTCTGTCCCAAAACTTTAACCTTTGCAATATTGATCATAGCGTATCTCATGGAGCTGCACATTTTGAGTGTCATCCTTCAAGGTCAAAGGTAAAAAAAAAATCAAAGCGGCGCAATAGGGGGCATTGTGTTTCTGACAAACACATATCTTGTTTTGTTTTTAGTTTGACTTTCTAAAGAAAATCAAGCAATTATACTTGGCATTGACGTCTGAGCTAGGTTAAAGTTTATCGGTAAGCTAGTTTAACAGGAAAGGCTTGAGACATTTTTATTTATAACATTTATATCCCATATTCAAATGAACACATAGGCCAACTTTGGCTTCTATAGTTTGAAATTTGTCATACTTAAGGACCGTTTTACACCCTGAAATTTTACATATGAGCTATATAGACAGGTTATAGCTCATCAAACATTGTATGAAGATGCCTTGTATCAGAAACCCAACCCCTGCCCTGGGATTGTGTATGAAAAAGGGTGATGTTATGTTCAAGGTCACTATAACTTAAAATAGCAGTGAATTCCACTTAATTTCTTGATAAGAAAATAGAGTTATTTAAATGAAAATTAATAGAGTAATACCTTGTATCAAGACCTTATGAATTAGAAAAGAAAACATGCTTTCCCCTTAGAAACTAAAAAAAAATAGCTATTGTCATGCAACTACAAACCTATATATATATGTTGCATCAAAATTAAATGTGAGATTGCTGATGGGGTCAAGGTCGCTGTTACTAAATGTAGATAGATTCGGCTCAATAACTCATTAACAAATTGGCTATTGTATTGAAACTTTGTACACAATGCCTTATATCCAGGTCTAGAATGGGGATGCATATGGGGTGTGGGTTCAAGATCAAGGTCACTGTTAGTGGATATTGCAGACATTCCCAAAGTTATTTTAAGTCCACAGGACATCCGGTCCTATGGACTAAGATAAATTGCAGGACCGGACTGGGATTCATAGGACCGAAACATCAACAATTATTGAAGATTCGTTTTGTAATCAATAACTTGAAAACTAATTGAGCAATTGTAATGAAACTTTATACATAGATTCCTTGTAACCATGGGATGATTGTGATCAAGGTCAAGGTCACTTTTACTAAATATAGATAAATGGTTTCGTCATAATATCTTGAGACCAAGTTAAGCTTTTGTGATGCAAGTATATTTATTTTTATGTATAGCAACTTCATTTTTTTAATATCGGCACATTTGGTAAGGTCAACAGTCAAGGTCGTTGTTAGTAAATATAGGACAATGGTTTCCACTTAAATTTAATGTTTATATGTCAAGAAAAGTGGAGCCTGCTATACACTGACAGCTCGTGTTGGTATTTGAGTGCTGTGCTACATAACATGTTGCCACATAAATGGTTGGCAACAGGTTTATAATGAGTTTCCTTACTGCTTTGTTCAATTGTTGATTACAATACATGCATTTGGTTGAAATATGGGATGATGAAAAGTTGAGGAAATGTGTTAGTTTAAATTATATTAATGTATGAATACTAGTATGTTTACTTTCCATGAAATTTCTTTGATGTCTTAATCAGAGCAGTGTGGTGAATCTTTATTAAATAAGAGCTAGTTGGTACAGTGGCAAAATAGAATTGGTGTCATGGCGAATATTTATTTATACCTGTATTTGTATGGTACAAGGTAATAAAATGTAACAATATGTTATCATTTGTTTTTTATAATTTGAATAATGGTGAGTTAGGATCAAATATATAGAAAGTATGGAAGTAGATTGTAGAACTTCATTTGTAAAAACAGTTTAAAGATGTTAATAGTACTAAATACCCAGTTATTATCTGCTGCCTGTATGTAATGTCACAACGAAATTTACTACAAACTTTGACTGAATGTACATCATCAACATTTCCAATATCCTTTTCTTGGCAATGAGAACTTCCAAAATGTTTAGCATGCAAAAGTTAATTAAAGCACTGACCAGAAGTTGTGTACAGCCTCGTTCTGGGAAAGCTGAGCTTAATGCATGTGCGGAAAGTGTCGTCCCAAATTAGCCGGTGCAGTAAAGTTATCATTACGAAAAAAAACGCTGGCTTCGAAATCCGCTTTTCATTGTGTGGTCAAGAGTCTAGTTAAAACTGTCCTGCACGGAATCCAGACCTACATAGATTGGGCCTACTGGGCAACGAGATTTCCATTCTCAAGTTAGAGCGGATGACGCAGAACAATAGGAAGGAATTGTTTGCGCCTAACCGGTATCCATAACACCAAGGACAAGCAAACGGACATCATTATTGACTTCTGCAAAAACAGTCAACAATGAAATTAGATATTGACTGATCATATCTCGCACACGATGAGCTCAAAATGCTGAGACAATGCGCTTAAAGCCCGCACACGACGCGTTTCAAAGCCCGCACACAACGCGCGCTCAAAGCCCGCGCACGAAGCACTCAAATCCCGCACACAACGCGCTCAAAGCCCGCACACAACGCGCGCTACAACGCGCGCTAAAAGCCCGCGCACGATGCACTCAACGACCGCACACAACGCGCTCAAAGTCCGCGCACGACGTGCTCAAAGCCCGCACAAAACGCGCTTACATCCCGCACACGACGCGCTCAAAGTCCGCACATGAAGAACCCAAAGCCCGCGCACCACGCGCTCAAAGTCCGCACATGTAAAACAAAGCCCGCAAACGATGAGCTCAAAGCCCGCACACGATCGTCTCAAAGCCCGCGCACGACGCGTTCAAAGTCCGCGCACGACGCGCCCAAAGTCCGCACACGACGCGCTCAAAGCCCGCACACAACGCGCTAAAATTCCGCACACGACGCGCTCAAAGTCCGCACACGACGCGCTCAAAGCCCGCACACAACGCGCTCACATCCCGCGCACGACGCGCTCAACGCCCTTGCTCACGGCGCTCATACAAAGCGCACACGATGCTCTCACCAACATTATAATGCGCTCACAACACACACGACGCGCTCGCAGCGCAAACGACGAGCGCATAGCATTCACATTACACGTCCACAGCCTGCAAACGACGATCTATTTAAGAAAGGCTACTAGATTCAAGGAGCTAATGTTCCAATTTGAAAATTGCTATGGAAACGCAGCATAAAATCTACAAGGTAGAATACACAGTCGCAAATGCTAAGCCTTTGAATCTCATTGCATGTAATAAGTATGTAACTGTTGTTTTATATTTTTCGCAATCAGTTGCATGGTAATTTGGTTAAAAATAATAAGATTTTACTTCCCTACGACAAATAAGGCTTTTATTTAACTTCGGGATCATTTAACAATAGCTGCGGAGGCGTTTAATCTTTTCGTGGCGAATCCCGTAATAGTGAGATCTGTTTAATTCGCAGTGTTCTGTGCATTATTCAATTTCTAAAAAAGTGAGATTTAGTGGTTTGTTACCGTATTTCCCATTAAAGTTTATGAAATAGATCGTAGTGTCAACGTCCAGTTTCCGTAAACTATCGTAAAATTCCGTCAAAATAAAACGAGAGAATTGAAATGGCCACGGAAAACTCCGTCATTATGGCGGACATTCACGAACGCTCTTTTGCTAATATTAACAATGAAGGAAAGCGTCCATTTGCAATTCGCTCGAAGTCGTTTACAAACAATTGAGTTCCGCGAAACCTTGCGTTCATCTCTCGATACCGTTAATTAACAAACATAATCAGCTGATAGATTACCGATTAGAGCCAGTGTCGAGGTCGGTGTCGGTGTTTGTGTGAAGGACGCATGGTGGCAAGGTCATGGCCGGCCGAAGATGTAAACAGAATGTAGAGAGTAGTGTCGAATTCAAAATGTTGCCTTTGTGGTTAACTGTGAGATAAAAAGCGGTTTTTCCAGTGGGTTATTTAATAGTCTAATCTATAATTCCCTGATTTTGTTTGATGCTTGCCCATGTGTATTGTTTTCAATCAAATAACTGACATGAAGTTTCGATTTTATAGGTTTTATGATAGTCACAGCACGTTTCAAAGGTCCATTAATAGAGCGATGTTGTATAATATTAATAATAACGTTTTGTTGCCTCGGCCTCATGCATTGGTCAACTTTTGAAACTGTCCAAAACGTAAAATTGAAGCAGAAATATTTTCAGTACGTTTTTTATCTAAAAGAACAGCTGTGTATTTTGAATAGACTGATCCCAGATTTTGCTAAAGTTTAGAAAAACCCACGAATCCCTCGGTACAAACAACGATGGTCCGTTATATCAACCAACGATAGCTTGATTTAAAAAATAACGCTTGATACCAGTGCCTCAGATAATTATTTGGGAAATAGGGTTTTCACCCACTGATTTTGAAAAATAGGGTGATTTTAGATTATCAATAGGGTGAAATAAGTTATTAGAAATTATGCTATAAAATCATTGCTGCTTTACTTCTGTTACACAGACTGGGTGCATTATGAACATTTCCTCCTTTTTCGTCCCACCAAAGTCAACAATTTCTAACCAGGAATATGACTTTCCATTTTTGACAGGTTTTTTCAGTCATGGATGTCAACTCGCTGCTTTCAACTGCTGCATACACAGTTTCTAACAAAGCAATAACTCGAATGATTCGGCACATATTCGCTCTTGCCTTCTTGGTTGGAAAAAGTTCATGATTGACATATATTAAGCGAGGTTAGCGCATTACAATCGCGGACGACTTTCGACCTCGCTTAAACAATTTTATTACGCACCTTTATAGAAACTGAAAGTACAGATGCTTTACAAATACATGCAAGTCTTAAATATTTTGGTCAGACGCTTAATTTGCTTTGAAATTTAGTCCGCATAGCACTTGAATGACTTCGACTGTTTTGCTCCCAGTCATCCATGCGCTTGCTAACTTTCAAATGAATAAAAACGTTGTCGCGGTACGAGAAAATACCGAAATTGCGCAAAGCATTTTCGATCGAGGCTTGTGTCATACGCATTAAATTTAAAAAACTAGTGTGAAAGGCAAATTGATTGCGTTTCAATACGCATTATATTGAATTTGTTTGCGTTTTTAAACATTTTAATAGGGTGAAATCTGGGGCACTGTGATACGGTGTGTGATTTTGAAAGGATTATAAATGGGTCAGCTTTATTTGTACCAGCAGATTAGTGGGTTTTTCCAAAAAGTTGTTTTTTTCCGGGATACATATATTAGCACTAATCCTTTCTAATTTGCCTGAACGAAGTCAACGCTATTGATACAGCTTTACTGCATAAGCGTNAAACACACACACACACACTGCTACCCCTCCCCCAGCTGCTACCCTACTCCCAAAACCATCAAAATTGAAAATTGTCCATACATTTTGTTATACACAAAAAAAAAATGAAAAAAAGTGAGATGTGTAATTACAATGTGAATGACTTACGCATGCTTGCAATGTGTTTTTGTGGTAGCCAGATCGATTCTAGTCAACATTTTTGCTGTTTGATAACCGTTTTACGATAGACTTGTGTGGACACGCATCAATTAATTCCTTAAGAACAATTTACCACATATCAGTATGATCCAAGAAAGTTGTGCAAGTCCATTAAACAATTCCAAAATATTGTTTCCTTGGGCCAATATTATAGACATTTCTGTTTAAGTGTAGACATTTATTTGTCTGGCCAGTAAAATTGCATACGGACTGCCCAGTTATCCTTTATCTTGAGATAAATAAACCTAGTTGCAATTATGAATTCATTATGACCTTGTCTGTATGTTTGGAATTTAAAAAAACGCGGTAACCTTTCAGGGGTTTTTCTGCACTGTCTGCGCCTCCGGACAACGGAGGCATTCCCAAAGCAAACGGACCCGTTCCCAATCGAATTTTGATTACATATTTCCCAATTCAAA
>VMBQ01006645.1:18094-53616 GCA_007657795.1 Dreissena rostriformis | reverse complement strand
TGGAGCTGCACATTTTGAGTGGTGAAAGGTCAAGGCATGGCCCTCTCTGGCCATCAGGGGAAGGGGCCCAGGTCCCTCATGAGGGTGAATTTATGCGACGTTTCCCTTTTATGGGGAATTTTTTACTTACTCTTTATTACTTCATTTGTACTGGTTGAACTATATTCATTGCTTTTTTTCATAATTAAGTATATTTGAATCGATGTCCTTGAAATAAAATTGAGAAAAATAATGATGAGACATTTCTTTCCTTAAAAAAAAAATGTTTAGTGGGGATTTTTTTCCAAAAAAGGTGAAAAAAGTATACTTTTTTGATGGGGGACGGGGCCGATATTCGGCCCCAAAAAACGCAGATCGAAGGCCCTGCAAGGTCATTCTTCAAGGTCAAAGGTAAAAAAAATTAAAAAATCAAAGCGGCGCATTAGGGGGCATTGTGTTTCTGACAAACTCATCTCTTGTTTAAGCTCACCCTTGTGGTCCATTTCTGAGTTTGTTCATATCATGCACCTGAAATCAAAACTTTGCCATGCCCCGGGTTCACATGATTCATATGCACTTATTGAGTAAATAATTAATAAAATCTCTGAAATCATAAGTTTCAGAGGGTTAATGTTGTGTGTGTAATATTGCAGGGTTCGTACAGACCTTGAAAAGTGCTTGAATTTCAATGTTCTCCTTGAAAAGTGCTTACAAAGGCTGTGAAGTGCTTATTTGCATAAAAAAAAAATTGAAAATGCTTAAAAAGTGCTTATTTTGGGTTATAAAGTACTTGAAAAACGTACTAAGGGTAAAAATTCCAGTACCGGTTTAAGAACGTAAGGAAGGCAACTTCTACTTTTCTTCCGCCAATTGGTCCTCTTCCGTTTTTTTTGTACGCATTATGCCATTTTGGTGCTGACAAGCTGTGACCGGCGAGTAAGTGCATTTTTCAGAAAGGGTGGCTTTTGAAGTACCCTTGGGTTGATGACAACACCGATTCTTAAGTCAAAGCATCTTGTAAAGTATGCAGAATTAATTTGTAGCAGATGTATAATTGTCTTTAACACTTTGAAGCAGCTATATTATACCACTTGAATATCTGTTAAGAACATTTAGAATACACATTCAATACAAATACAGGTTTTGTTTTGGTATGTGTAATGCCTTTGGTCAATTACTATATCATAATTTTACTTTTGATTAAATAGTTGTTACTGTAGCAGGGTAGTGCAGACTGTTGTAAGTCACATAGAATGTTAAGCAAGAAGAGAACAATTTAGCAAAAATGTCCGTAATGGACACAGAAAAATATAAAGTTTTCAGTAGGTCAGACTTAAAAAGTGCTTGATTTTTATTTTTTCTTGAAAAGTGCTTAAAAATTGCTTGAATTTCATAAGAGAAAATCTGTATGAACCCTGTATTGTCTAGTGGTCCTAAACTTAGTTTGTTCAAATCAAATCGCATGACTTTATAGATTTCTATTGTAATTTGTAAATAACTTGAAATCTATGAAACTGCCCTGGTCAGGGGTTTAATATTAGGTGTATAGGTGTGGTGGTCCTCTGTGAAGTTTGTTAAAAAATGCCTCTGGGGTCCAATAGACCTTGCCACTGGGGTAACTTGTTTTCCTTACATGTACAGTATATATAGTGAAAACTTTTAATCTTTTATAAAACTGCAACTCCGAGAGGTTTGGTTTTTCGGCATTAAACACAATGAGGTTATATTCTAACAAGTTTGATTAAATCATGCCCCTGTGGTAAAACTGACCATGCGCAGGGGTAGGAAATGTATATAGACTTGTATATTAAATAACTTCTTCATTGAAACTGCAAGGGTAAGGGATTTAATATTTGTTGTGTAACATTGTATAGTGTTTATATCATTACCATGGGGTCATAATTGGGCCCGTGCTGGGGTTAACTTGTTTTCTGTATATAGTCGAATCTTGCCATACCCAAGAGGTCAAATGATTTATGTGGACTTGTATTATAAATAAATTAAACAATCTCTGAAACCCCAAGGGTCAGGGGTTAAGTATTTTGTGTGTTAGTTTGTGTGGTTTTCCTTTACTAAGTTTGGTAAAATCATGCAGCTGGGGTTCAAGCTAATCATGTCTGTGGTGTCTCATGATATAACCAGACTTAAATATTGTGTTTAAATCTTATACTCTGAAACTGCAAACAATCTGTACTTACTTGTAACTGTAAATTCACATGCCCCTATTCATAACAGGCGCCCTGCAGAGTCCATGCTGCCACCAGCAAGACCCTCAGCCAACGGCTATGATGACAGGCCCCTAGCGCGGGAACCCCCTGCCCCAGGGACAGGCTCCGAGGCATTTAGTAGCTCCTACTCCAGCTACTACGACCGCTTCTACAAGCCTGGGGGTGGGGCCAATGGGTCTGCGCCCTCTGCCCGCCCTGGGGGCCCCCCTGCCTCCTCCAGGGGCGGGGGTCAAGGTCGCCCCAACCCCTACGCCAGCCAGCAAGGCGGACGCCCCGGACAGGGTCGCCCAACCGACCAGCAGCAAGCTCTTCAGACTGGACCAATATATTTCTAAAAAAAAACTGGCAGCTACCCATTTTAGTTTTTTTATCAGTGTTGTAATTTCCATTTTGTAATACATTTGTACATTTTAATCGCCAAAAAAGGTTTTCCGGCTTTCTTGACAAGGCATTATGTTGTAATAGTATGGAATGTCATGGAATATATATGATACCTTTTCTTTCATTTGAGTTGTTTGACATGCTTTAAAAAGTATGTACAATTATGTGTTCATTATGGTATTCTTTGCTTTTAAATAAGAGTCAATAATTTAGAGTCTTTGCTGTGGGAAAGAAACATCATTCAGGGCTGTTTGTGTAGAAATTATCCGGATTCTCATGTTGTTTCACATTTATTTCTGTTGTAATTTGTCTGAACTTAAGCAATAATATTTCTTACAATCTCAAAATTCAGGCCCTTAAATCATTTCATTTTTTTCTACAAGCAAATTGAATAATTGAAAAATTTCCATTTGCTGTACACGAATACACATATTTGGTTTTTAATTAGCTAATTAGAACAAATGTTTCATGTTTTCATTTTGTAAATACATGTAGTTCATACATATGCTAAAAATCATGTTTTGTCACCTTTTGGATAAATAATAAAAATAAACATTGTCAAAAATAAGTCTTACCTTGTAGTTGAATCATTCAAACGGATTAGAAGTAGCGGATGTGGCCGAGCCGCCCAATGGATACGAACTAAGAATTTATTCTCAGTCGGATTTATTTTACTTAGATGTTCATATTAAATAGAAGTACAATAATTTCGAATCCAAATTGTCATGGAGTCCGGACCTACTAGTTCGTAGTAAGTAGTGAAAATAGTAGTAGTAAAAAAGATGCAGGCATTTCATTGAAAAATGTGCGTATGCAATTATATCCAGCCTCTGACCTAATCGGAGATGTAATGCTTGCGACTGTGTCTGTCCGATGACTAGGATGGGTATTTTGGTTTTAAGCCCGTGCATGTGTGGCCATTTTCTTATCCGGCTCACAACTTGTAATGGCACAAATGATCATTTTAAAAACACGTGTCGCGTTCAACAACCTTAACGTCGTGGACAAGAGGTCAAGAGTGATGTTACACACACAAAAATGCGTTAGTGTCCTCCTTTAAATTAGTTTCCATGCATGTTTTTGTCATATTTGTTTGCGCTTAAGCACGTGCTTTTTACTGTGCAATTTCCCGGAGTGTGTCAGTACTATTTTTAAAACATCAAGAACAACACACAATTGATTTCCGCGTTTGTCAATGGAAAGAAGGCCGCGTGTTGTGTAAGAACTCTGCGTTGAAATGTATATGATTATCAAGTTGACGTTGCACAAAGGCAATAAATACCACATGCATAGGAAAGTCGTGGCACAAAAGGCAAAATGTCAACAGTAACATTTAGTGCGCTTAGTCTTTATACAAGTTAACAATAACAAATCTGTTTAGCAAGTATTAAGAACGTTTTAACATGCATTGACAACACCAACACAATTAAACCGTGCAACAGGGCCAATATAATTCAACGTGGAAATAAATGGCATGCCTATCCCACTCAATAATAGATTGGTTTCTAGGTCGCTGATCACGTGTCCTGGCACGTGGTTTATTTGTTATATAAATAACATTAGATCACAGAGTATACAGGTTTCCGTAAATAATGTTAATAAGTCAGAATCATACCATATACACGATATCTGCAAAACAGAATATCACATGTGCCGCACACGTATTATGCTTTATGTATTGTTCCCGGAAGGTCAAAGGATCGGTTCGCTTTGTGATTATAATATGGCATTTATTTAAAAATGTAAGATGATATTCTCGTAATTCTCTGTTATGATGTTCATTTGTCACGTACATACCAGCACTTATGTAAGACACAATTATCTGCCCTTTACGATGTCACACGTTGGTGTCGCTGATATTTTCAAAGTAAAGATCTGACTGCGAGACACTGCTATGCTGGTTCCCACAAATGAGGTACGTTGTAGTATCCAACTGAAATAACATGGATTTAAAGCCATTAAATTGTTATTAAATGCTCTGTTTCACTGGATAAAATCACCATGGTAGCGGAATGCCTAGCTTTCCGCGCAGGTACATGGTTTATAATATGTGTTTGTGTGATTGGTTAGATCTGTCAACTTTCCAATTTCAAAATGGATACGAAATGTAAAGAACAATAATCAATTAATAAACCTACATAATGGGGGTCCGTTTACCTAACCAGCTTATGATTGTAACTTCTCTGTTTTGGAATTCATTTGAGCCTTTTTCTGGGAAAACGGGTATTCATGCACGTGAGTAAAGTGTCGTCCCAGGTTATCCTTTCGCACAGGCTAATAAGTGACGACACTTTCCACTTTTATTTTATTTTTAGTTTAAAAGAGGCATCTTCTTAGCGAAAATTCAGTTTAATCGGAAAGTGTCGTCCCTGATAAGCTTGTGCAGGCTTATCTGGGACAACACTTTACGCATATGAATTAAACGCCGTTTTCAAGAGCGATGCTCATCTAATTTATTCCTTTAATTAAGCGTACTGGTTAGGGCACTGGTTCGGCTATACATGTCCATCTACTTGAATTAATTGGTACTAAAATGACCTTGAACCACTGTTATAAGTTTTATTTTTTGATAACCAATGCAATAAATAACGAAATGACCATTAACTAACTTTCTCCCGTAGAAATTGTACCTACTCAAAGTTAATGTTAGACGTACTGTATGTTGTTCTTGCGAAGATTGCAAATGCAAGGTACTCTATTAATTTGTAATATGTCGTTCAATCCAGTGATACAATTCACTCGGTTCTGGGATTGGACGATGACTAAATAGAGTATAACCGTTAAAGTCACAAAAGGGTCAGACAATACATCAGCGGCATCAATTTTGGGTTTTGTATTATGTATATGATTGATATGCATGTAACTTTACCTTTTTGACGTCGTCCCGTTTTCGCATGATGAAGTTTTTCTGCGCAGACAGTTCCATGAATGTAGATTCTGATATTTGAATTTGTAGAGCTGCAATGTGAAATAATGTTAACTGACGCTATCATAATCATGGATTCAAACAAATTGTAAAACGGCTATGAACATTTAGTTATGAACATTTGTTGTATACGAAAGTATGACTCGATATACGGCTAATTATAATTTACACTTAGCTGCTTTATCGTTACGCATTATCTAAATCCACATCAAATTTAGTTGTAATCAACGTTCGGCAGAAGTTTGAACACATGACTAAATGCGCTGTGACTTAAAACGTTGGCTTTTAGCGTCACCATGATTAACACGCAGTTCTTTCGCAATTTCCTCCAATTTTCCTGCATGATGACACGCTTACATAATTACCATTGTTGTTTTAAGCTGCAAATGCCATTTTATAAAGAAATACCAATGTTTACATTTTGTAAATTTATAACTTCCGTTTATACCATTGTTCAGATGTGTTTAATAGTATTAAAGATATGGTGGATGTTGACTAACAGTGCAATATGAACATGTATCATGGGTATAAATAAAACTTAATTGAAATACAAACTGTATACGTAACACTGAATATAATACAATCTTGCGGCATCCTTTTCACGAATCTGTCAGTTATTTTAACACGCCCTTTGGGGTCTTTAAACAACGAATGTACTTCGGTTACAGTTTCCAAGTGTTTATTTCAAGTATATTGGATAATATGAACACGTAATTTACGTAAGCACGTGTCCATCAGGTTCCCAGCGCACGTGACTGTGTCCCCAAACAGGCAGTACCTGGTTAGACCAGCGGTGATCACTCCCGCAACCACCGGACCTGCAACGAATGTGTTTCCCTCTTTTTATTGCCACTTACATTCATATTAATGTCCTCTCTAGCTATGAAATGTACGTTTTTGTATATTTGAAATCAACGACATGTGTATGTATATTGAATACGCAAACTAATGAAAACGTGTATACAACCTGAGGAATACATTTAAAAATGCAATGAGAGCAATTGCACAATTGTTTGGATAAACATTCGTAAATGTTGGCTTGATAAAATTAAAAGTTCTGAACTTGCGATTTTCTATTTGATCTATCTACTAGTCGTTTCATTCGAGTACAAATGTCTTAAAGTAGTCACACTAAAAATTGTTACGCATATTACCGGTGTTAATGCCGAATCGTAGCTGTACTTTGCCGCCCAAAACGTGCGCTGCCTGTATTTGGCCGACTCGGTCCAGTATATCAAGCGCGAAGCAAGCGACATCTCCCGCCGCGCGAGCGACGTGACGCACCATCAGACCGGAAGCCACCATGAGTCGACTTCCTGGAATATAGGCGGACAACGTTTTATTGTTGCATGCATAGAAGGCATCTTTTTAAACCAGGGACCCATTTACACAAATGGATGCGTATCTTCAGTGATACAGTAGAACATAACAGCGTGCATTCTCTATTTGATTGTATAGGTCCCTTATTCAGCATATTGTATTTGTTTCATTGTTCTTGATTCCACTTATATTCCTCATTTAAAACAAAAATAACTAAAAGATCAAACACGCATCTGTACTCAAGACGCTATGCACAATAATGTGATTAAAGGGACCGTGTTAAAACACAAAAACATCACCACAACAAAACTTGTATATACTGCACCCGTTGCGTGTTATAGCTTTATACAACTTCATTTCAACGCGATTTATTTCGTCAAGTCACGTACTATTGGTGGATCAGTTATAATTATTCATTGACATAACGTTACTCCTAATGAGTATAAGACTTTAAAAAAATGCTCGGATTGTTAAATTCAGATACCTACAAAGACCACGTAAGTTATTACATCTACATCTACATCTACATGGTACTGCTATACAATCGTTGAACGATTATCAGAAGCAGGCGCGTTGTCAGAAAATAGCTGTTAAAGATATGTTAAGTGCAATTTACTAGGTACAGATAAAAAGATAAAAGAAGCTACAAGACTAAGATAAAAAGTTAAAAACACAGTAGACTAGAACTGGTGGAAAGGATGCAGCTGCCCAGTAAAGATGTCTAAACTGGGACTAGCTTGAAAGGACACAGGCAGGCCATTCCACAGACGAATACTACGTGAGAAAAATGAATTCGAGTGATACTGTGTCCTTGAGTATGGTACCAGGTAGTTCAGGTTTCTGGTGGGTGTCAGGTGGTGATGGTCAACCCACACAAGATTATTTTGGATTTTGTATAATAGGGTGACATTACTGATGTTACGACGCTGTTCTAGGGTTTGCCATTTGAGATCATTTAGCATTTGGGTAACACTACTGGTATAGTTGTAGTCATTACAAACATACCTGGCAGCTGATCTTTGGACTTGTTCAATTTTGTAGATGAGATATTTTTGCCAAGGATGCCAAACAGTTGAACAGTATTCTAACTGGGGCCTAACATACGTTTTGTAGGCAGTCTCTTTAACCTTTTTATTTGAAGTTTTGATATTTCTTTTAATGAATCTGAGTGAATTACTGGCCTTAGATGTTATGTTGTTAATGTGATTGGTCCAAGACAGGTCTTTACTTATGGTGACACCTAGGTATTTTGCAGCCTCTGTGGCTTTTAGTTCTATACCATGGAGTTTATAGGGAAAAAGGAAAGGATGTTTTTTGCGGCTGATTCTAAGGATTTCACATTTGTCGGGGTTGAATTCCATTGACCAATCGGATCCCAGTTTTCAAGATTTAAGAGATCATTTTGGAGGGTTTGTGCAGCTTGGGTAGATTTAACTGTTAAATAAACTATAGTATCATCTGCGAAAAGTCTAACCTTGCTCTTAACACTGTCAGGGAGGTCATTTATGTATGAGAGAAACAGGCAAGGTCCGAGGACCGAGCCTTGGGGGACGCCAGATAGGACAGGAAGGTTGTCAGAGTTATGGCCCTCGACGGCAACCTGCTGGGTGCGACCGTATAGGAATGACCTTATCCAACAGATAGTATCGGGGTGTATCCCTAGTCTATGAAGTTTCATGAGAAGTTTGTGATGGTCGACTTTGTCAAAGGCTTTGCTGAAGTCCATGACTATAGTATCAGTTTGTTGACCTTGTTCTAGGTTGTCATAGACTTCCTAAGAAAAACTAATGAGCTGGGTTTCACAGCTATGTTTTGATCTGAACCCGTGTTGAAATTGACTTAAAATATTATGTTCGTCATAAAAAGACATGATATTGGAGACAAGTATATGCTCCATAAGCTTAGAGGCAAAACAGGTTAGTGAGATGGGTCTATAGTTACTGGGGTTGCATTTAGGGCCTTTCTTGAACTCTGGAGCAATGACTGCGTGCTTCCAGTCATTGGGGACAATGCCTGATTTCAAAGAAATTTGGAAGATATGGGTCAGGACAGGGGCTATTTCATGGTGAAGTTCCTTTAGTAACCTTGTGGAGATCTGGTCGGGTCCCGAGGCTTTGCTGGGGTTTAAACCTTTAAGGAGTTTCCGTACTCCATCCTCGGTGATAGTGACATTTTGCATCTTTGGATGGTTTTGTGGGGTGAGTATCTGTTTACAGGACTGAGAGAGACTCAGTGGCTGTGGGCGAGAGAAGACTAATTCAAACTGTTTGTTTAATATGTTTGCCTTGGTCGTTGGGTCGGTAAAGGTTTGACCATCACTTTTGAGGGGGGCTACTCCACAATTTTCTGTTTTGTTTGACTTGACGAAAGAATAAAATTTCTTCTTCGCCCCTGGTTGTGAGTCATTTGAGAATATGACCTGGTCTAAATACAACCAGTAAGAGTTTCTAATTTGCTTTTAGATCTGACCTCTGAGCTTCTTAAATTTCTGTAACAGGTCAGGTGAGTGAGTGGTTGACTTCTTAAGTTTGGAGTAAAGTCGATTGCGTTTCCTAATTTGGCGTATGATGGAGGGATTTATCCAGGGCAGATCACGACGTACCTTAGTTTGTTTTGATGGGATATGGATGGATCTTAGACGTGTGAGTTCACTCTTAAAAGACGACCAAGCAGAATTTGGGTCAGAATGGTTACACGCTAGAAAGGGTTTTGCATATTTATTAAAGTCATTTTTGAGGCTTGACCAATCAGCTTTCCTATAGCTTTTAACTTCTCTAACAGTTTGTAGGGGACGGCCTCTATTAACCTTCATCTCGTGAAATACAATGTCGTGATCTGATGAACCTAGAGGGGGCAATGTAGTGGTGCTATGGACTTGACCGGGAACATTTGTGAAGAAAAGATCTAGGGTGTTGTTACCTCTGGTGGGGGAAGTGACCATTTGTTGGAGATTTAGGTCTAATAGGTTTTCCAGTAGGGAGGTATAGATATCTCTATGCCTGCAGCCTTCTATGATGGATTCGGTTGACCAATTTATACCGGGCATGTTGAAGTCGCCCAAGATCCAGATTGAGCTATTTCTGGGAATCTTTCTTACTGTTGACCATAAATCATTAAGGGACTCCTCATCGTTCTCATGAAGTTTGTAAAAGGAAGAGATATATATGTCTCTGATACCTTTAAGGGAGATCTTTGCCCAGATCGCATAACTCTTGGAGTTAAGGTCGGGTTGTTCCTGACTGGTGATGGAACGGGAGATAACTAGCAGGGTCCCTCCTCCTTTGCTATTTAACCTGTCATCCTTGTAAACATTATAATTAAGATGATCCGAGAATATTTCCGAAGAATTTATTTCGGGTTTGAGCCATGTTTCTGTAAGACACAGGATGTCTTGCTTGGTCTGGGAGATTACCTGTTGCAGATCTGGGATTTTATTATTAACCGAGCGGCAATTTATATTTAAGATGGTGAGGCGTTCCAATGGTTTAAGTTTTGGGGGCCTAGGGGGTTTAACCTTTTTTTTCTTAGCATTGGGTGTTGATGTGGCAACTGGTCTTGTTCTAGGGCTTGGATGACTAGTGTCAAGCATATGACCACTAGTTTTAGAGCTTTCTTCTGTGCTTAGGGAATGCAGTGGAGAATATATGGTATTTTCACTCAGACTATTTAGGGATTCAGATAGGGATAGCGAGAAGTTTGAACTGCCACATTTAGTACAGTGCCAAATAAACCGAGAGTCAGACAGGCAGAAGTAAGTTGAATCTCCTATCCCTTGACAATGAGCATGATACCAGACGTTTCATTGGTCGTTTTCTTTTACCTGGGGGCCTGGATTCACTTTTATTATTTTAACGTTGCTTAGCAACGTTTTTCCCTGATAATACAGGCCTACATAACATACATAGTTCTTAAGTCACATCATATTAATTAGAGCATGGAACTAATATGAAAGAGTATTGATTTTAAGTCTCTTAAGAATGCAATTAATAAGAGGTCGGGAGTGAAACTGATGTGTATGTTTCACTAAAGCGTATCGGATACAATTGTATCACGTTCATCTATCGTAACAGCTTCTCATGACTTATTGCAGAGCGAAAATTTCGACACGTGAAATGAGCTATGCGACACACAATTGAAGATGAGCACGACAACAATAAACGGCGCTGTACGATTGAACCTGATATTACTTATTTCTATGATACCGGTGTAATTAGAATCTAACCTGTTACGTATCTTACCAACAATATATAGATCTAAATTGCAGACTTCCACATGCGTCAATTGGTAAATAATTAAAATTATCTCTTCATAATGTCTGTCTTAGTCTGCGAACTATTCAGTTAGTGTTATTGTGATATTTTGTAATTCTTTGTACCACAGACGGTTATAATTGTTTTCACACGCGATTCCTTGTGTTCCCGAGTAATATGACGATTACATTGGATAACCAATAGCCCGGTCTTCCACAAGTGTTTTATACCGTTTCACTTTCTACATTTTGTTTGACTGACCATTCAATTGATATTATTTTGACGAGAGAAGTCGGGTTTCAGGAATAATCCGCTTTTCGTAAAATAATAGTTTAAATCTTATGATGATCAAAGAATTGTGTAAACAGAGGGCAATGCAACACCTCACTTTGGTGTTCACCCAACTTTGGCCTTCGAAACTAAAGTGTGTTTACTACTTTGTCAACACCCCTCAGCGTTGAAGTAAGAAGAAACGAAACCCCCCTTTTTGTTTTACCCTAGTTCGAAGGTCCTATCATCATTGTCATAGTCGTCGTTTGCATCATCATCGTCTTCGCCATAATTCGTCATCATTAATAGGTGTCGCGTTCTGAGAAAACTGGGAAAAATGAATGTGCGTACAGTGTCGTCCCAGATTAGCCTGTGCAGTCCGCACAGGATAATCCGGGACGACACTTTCCGCCTAAACTTGATTTTCGCTAAGAAGAGACATCATTTAAACGAAAAATTCCATAAAAGCGGAAATTGTCGTCCCGGATTAGCCTGTGCGGACTGCACAGGCTAATCTGGGATGACAATTTACGCACAAGCATTATGCCCAGTTTTCTCAGAACACGACACATAGTCGTCGTTTGCATCATCATCGTCTTTGCCATAATTCGGCATCATGATCATCATCAATATCACCATAATAATTACTTCTATTACCATCATCAAATTCACCATCGTATTATCATATCTTCACCGTTAACATCATCACGGAACTTTGGAGTTGAACATTAATGTTGTGTTCACACCAAAGTGTGGTGCAACAGGACATAAATCCGCTGATTGATTTTTTTTCAATGATAACGATACTCTTAAAAAATAATAAAAAAATGTGAGGGGCTTGTTTAATGTTTAATAGAATTGGTGCAGAATTGATTCAATAAAATCTATAAGTTAATAAGTTAATGATTGCTAAATATTCCATTGCGGTTATGTACTTTTAATTTTAACACACTTTGTACATGTTTTAATATAAAATATCATATATCTCAAGAATTTAATGAATTGAATCGACTTAATGACAAATCAATTTTCATTTAAGTCAAACGTAAATTCATCTAATCTCAATAGTGTTGCAAAAATGATTAATTAATACTCGTGTACGAGTTCCAGGACATTCACTGTGAACATTTATTAAAACGAAATCTTCAGAAAAATCTTTGATTAAAGTTTATTGCACTTCCTTAGCTTTGTTTCCAGCAATGTACCATTATGAAAACAACTACACAGAGACACGAGTATTTCGTTCTCCGTTTTTTTCCTCAGAAATGTCGTTAATTAAAGTTTAATGTTACTTAAATAGCTGTGTTTATAACCGATGCCTTTCAAATTATGTACCACTAAGAAAATTATCTTAACCACGCATATAATGGCTCTCTTTTGTATGGTATTTGAAGGAAGGAAACTGCTTTAAATTATGATTGTGTGTAAAAAACTGTCTGCTTTGAAACGTATACATTACCCGTCCATAACTGGTATTAAAACAGCACTGTCAACTTCTTTTCTCGATAAATTTTTTCCGAGAACACTTTGTTCTTCAAGATATTTCGTATTTCTCCACTTAGATTCCTAATTAATACCAAACATTCATATAATATATTACTATGTTAAAGCTATACAATGCCTCAAAAACTTACCAGCGCATGCTATTTTGCTGACGTTGAACGGAACCAAGCGTTTTTCGTAGACCTCGAAGATGTCGCTAAGCAACGCAAACGTCTCCGCAGGCGTACTCTTCGACATGAGCAGGTCGAAATTGCTGATGTCAACAAACATGACCGTCACCTTGGGGAAGAATTCCGGCTCCGCGACACGTTGATGCATTCGCTTGGCAATCTTTGCAGGAACGAGCTGCGAGAGAAGGGCCTCCGTCCTGCTCTTCTCCTTCTCCAGATGCAGCGTCTTTTCCTGTAGCATGTCTTTGACGTTCTGGATAGCCTTGGCGATCTTGTAGATGAGGCACGAAACGGCGAACGAAACCATCACGGTGACGATGAGCACGATGACGTCAATTACGACGCCGACTTCATCCTTTGAGATTTCATCTTCTGCTTCCTGCAAGCGGAAAGGAATAGGGCAGATAATATAAAAAATTATAGAAAAATATTGTCGTAAGATTATTTAAATTTTAAGTGAAGTCAATGCTGTAATCCGGGAGTCGTCAGTTTTCTCCTCATATCTTGTGCTGAGAATGGCTATGAAATAAGTGTCAATGCCATTCTCCTTCCTCTGATTCAGATGCATCACTTAACAGTTACGGGCATATTAGATTAAGTCACGAAAAACTGAATGAAGAAACGTTCTGAAATGTGATGGTATCAATATTTTTTTTGTCTTTTTATTGATTCGTGAACAAACTGTCCCTGGGAAAGTTACAGTTTGGAGTAAGATCAAAATGGCAAGCACTTAGAGCAAAGCATGAGCTAAGTAACTATCAGTAATTTATGAGCCGAGTCATATAATGTAAAACTAGCTCACCGAGTCGATATGTATGGCCATTTGAGTGGTCACCTCGTTTAGGCTGTCAAGATATTCGGTCATGTTGTCCAACCAGATGACGCCTTTGTTCGTCGAGAACTCGTTAATAGAGTTGTTAATTATTTCCGCTCTGAGCACATCGACAATGTCTTGCAAGCGGGAATCAACAATGTCTTCGTAGAGTGTCTGGCCCTTTTCAGAATAACTGGCGAACGCCGCAAGGAATGTCCTCGCGAGATCGTAGTTAGACTTGTACCAAAGAAGTCGCTTCATACTCGAAGATCCTGACAACAAAAAGGAAATGGTGTTTGTATGAAAAGATATTACATGTTTGTTAATGTTTACATATGTAAGCACTTTATTTGCAACAAAAAGCGTAAGCATGTGAGTGCAAGAAATAATAAAACAGCAATAGATAATTATATAGATGCAAGTCGTATGAAGATATATATAATATATATATAATTTGTATANGTGTACATTTATGTCACATTGTTTTTGATATACATGTACATTCTGCGTTTGTTAAATAAAGTTTTGAATGTTTTGTCGTATCCAAAAAGATGTGTTAAGATATTATTTTCTTTCATTGTAATTGCATACGAACATAACACGAATCTTTCTACTGCAGTACCTAATTGGAATGTTTCTATCTTTTCTTTGTATTTTATTCCGTTCATAAAAGCTACCTAATTACTGTAATTACTGTAATTAATCGTTCAATTTGCGAATTGTAAGGAGATGATTTGTGTAAGCTACATAATGATGTTCTTTTTAATATAATGGATGGAATATAAAAATGATGCACATGTATTCTGATGCTAACTATGATCATTTTTGCCAAGTTTGAAAACAACTCTATTCAACTTTTTGTTTTACAATTTGTAAAAAAGCGTTATTATTACTTTCCAGAATTTCTTTTACTTGCTTAAGGTCTACTCTATAGATGCGCTCGTAAAGAGACTGTTGGGCCTGTAAATAAACTTCGAAACAATCATACTACTTGCTCAATTTGTTTTCATATGAAATAATTCCACATCGTTTAACATTATTTTGTATGTGTATTTAAATGGAATTTCGGTCTAGAAGTATGGCGCCTTAACCATAATCTCGTAATGTTGTTCATCTTGTAACAATCTATTACAACTTTGTGTTCCCCGTATTTTTAGTAGTTTTGTGTGCTAAGTTTAACACCAAGTTTTTTTTAATGTATATGAGAATAATTTCAAGTTGTTCTCTTTTTATTTTGAGAATCCTCATACGTAAGATCTTTAATTTAAATTTGACATATTTGGCGCCTTTACCATAATCTCGTAATGTTGTTCATCTTGTAACAATCAATTACAACTTTGTGTTCCCCGTATTTTTAGTAGTTTTGTGTGCTAAGTTTAACACCTAGTTTATTCATATTGAAGTCACCGGTTATAATGATATCAGATATATCAGTTTCGATTGCCAAACCAATAGATTTATCAATTAAGTTGGTATATGATGCATCTGCGTTTGGTGGTCTATAAAATATTCCAAATAAAACACGTTTCTTACTCAGCAAGTGGAGTTCAATCCAAATGCGCTCTAACGTAATCGGTTCGAGGTCAACTCTGCGTTCGTCATGGATAAAATCTTTAACATATAGCACAACCCCACCATGGCTATCATGTATTCGATCTTTGCGTTCGGGATATTGGTATGAAGGGATAAGGAGATCATCAGTTTCGATAGAGTAGTTAAGCCACGTCTCAGAAAAGGATAATATATCGAAATTTGAGAGTTCAGCTGTAAGAATTTCTATTTTGTTCCGTATACTCTGAACATTATATTGCAAGAAGGAAAGGTTATTGGGCATTTCTAATAAACAGTTTAGTGAATTGTATTCCGTTATATTGGAATCTTAAGAGCTAATCGATACAGGGCCTGGGTTCAGTTCGATATCCATAGAAAGCAACATGATAGCAATAGTCCATGTAACTAAAACGACTGTAATTAAGACAAAAATAGACCTTATTACGAACAGTGAGTTAGAAATGTAACGTTTACCAACTATGGCGCGTTTATATGGCAATCGGATACACCGGCAAAGTTGAGATTGGCCTTTGATGTTTCGTAGAGACGATTCTAGAGCAATTTCATTTGTATATATAGACATAAGAACTAGCACATTTAAAGATGCAAAGAACAATCCGACTGACGTGTATCTTGATAAAATGTTATAAGTATCCATCACTACACAATACAAGCAGTGAGTGCTCTTTGTCACGAATTGCTACAGTCCTATCGGCATCAACAAATCCTTCATCATGAAATAACAAAGAAAAATAAACAATGCAAATAAAGAAAACAAAGAAATGGGTTATGGGTAGGTTGATACAAAGAAATACAACAGAAAAATAAGCGATGGAAGCAAAGAAAACCAAAACAAAGCATTATGAGTAGGTAGATACATATGTAGGGCATTATGCGAGAAGGTCGGTCATACGATACGATTCACATGTGCTGTATATGCTAATAAAATGGATAACTTCTTACGAAGATTTTACATGTGTAATAAGTGCGTATGTGTTTGCATACGGGTACATTATGAGAATACAAACAGATGAAAATGAAAAGTAACTGAACATTACAATTTAAGCGAGATTAAGTATATAACCATAAAATGTATATTAATGTTTATGACCAGAGACATCTTCATGTCTGTTGTGCTTGTTATTGATCGAGAGAATAAATAACTGAATTATATAGTTCAATACGAGCTAAAATAATTCACTTTATGTACGAATTATTATTTTTACTTTGTATAATTTCAAAATGTGTATCATGTTTATGTCAAGAAACATCGCAATGTCAGTCGTGCTTGTTATTATGCAAGAGAATACATTTCGGTGTGACATAATTCGATGAGAGCTTACACAAATCACACGAGAAAAAAGGAAACAGATGGAAATGAAATATTGAGATTGTTACGATTTAAAAAGTTTGACTATGTAGCTACAAAATGTATAAACATGTTTACTATCGAACACATCTTAATTACAAATAAGCAGAAAATAAAATGATTCGACAATCTGTTTTGAAAAGGATTTACTCGTCGCCGATGTGTCATAATTGGGTCGTGAAACACGTTTTTAAGGTCAGATTGTGTATACTGTTCGCCATAGAAATGGTGGAGCAGATAACGTCTACTTCCTTGCTGCAACAGACGCATAAGATTTGGATTTGGCGAGGAGCTCTGTGATCTGCTCGGGTTTGTCTATTCGGTGGATGACCCGCTTAAGATCACGGACCAACACTTGCCCGTCATGCGTCCACGCACCCTCTACGAGTTTGTCTGAAACCAGCTTGCGAGCATCGTAGAAAATCTCGCTGCGGTATCTCGTGAGCGCCTCGTTTACATATACTCCCTCGTAAGGGTCAGTTGTTTTCGCACTTGTTCTCACGTTGTAGAGCTTCTGTCGGGCCCTGTAGGATACGAATTTAATTATGATATCCATTGGTTTTGATCCTACTTGTTTGCGAGGTCCTAGGCGATAAGTGCGATCGATCTCATCAATAGAAAGGTTTGCGCCTAGGTCGTTCGCCATCTTTACGATTATGCCGTCCGTATCCTCCTTTTCAGTTTCAGGGATCCCACTGAACCGAAGACAGTTACGACGGCTATATTGTTCCGCCCAATCTGCTTGTACTTGTAACTCAAATATCTGATCTTTCAGGTCCTTGTTCTCGCATTCAAGCGATGTAATCTTGGAATTTAAAGACTCATTTATGCCACTGATGATCTGTGGTATAAATGATTGTACAACTGAGTTTACAATTGCTTCCACGTCAGCTTAAAATAGGTCTCGCAATTTCCTGGAAATGGCATCAATGTCAGCCTCGCTGAGGTGGAATTGATTGGCTTCGCTATTTTCCATAAGGTCAGAGTCAGAATGTTTCTTCTTTTTTGTTGCCAGGGGCCAAATCAATGCTCGAAGTGGATAAATCACGTTTGTCAGGCCGCTTCCCTTGTATAGGTGTGGAATGATTGTTCATGATGGCGCTATTTATATTGACCAGTATAGAAGTGCGTAACGGTCAAGGTACGTGGATTTCGAGGATAACGAGGATTACAGGTTAAAGGCAATAGTAGAGTGTACTGGTTATTAATTGTCAACAGGCGGTATCTAGTTAAGTGTGATAGATCTATTCTATATATAGCTATATATAGATATAAANAGACATTTTCTAGAGTGAAATCATGATAAAAGAAAGAAGTTAAAGCTCAACACATAGAAAATCCAATTAATTCGCTGTTTCTGGCTTGCAGTTTCTGTCACGATGATTCTTTTCAATGATTTGTATCAAGTTCATTCTTTTACAAACATGAATTGTCGTACAGACGCACCTCTCATTGTAACGTAGTTCCGCGGGAGAGAATAAATAACACAAGAAATTTGGAAACGATTTATGTCTACGGATAGCCCTAGCAAATGGCGTTGTAAACAATGATGCAATGGTCACGTGGTTTTACATGTGACCCGCGCGTGTTTAAATTTAGATCAATTCTGTCCATGGACAGAAATTGAAAAGCCCTATCTTTGAACTGAATTTGGGCATTTCTTGATCGATTTTGACCAAAATATTTGCACATCTGACATTAATACCATCACATTTAAACTCATAAACACTTTTTTTTGCGACACATAACTAAAATGGAAAAAAATATACCAACATCAACTCGGCCGGCTTTAAATAGCACATGCCATTTTAAAGCCCAATTAGAAATTGTATTGATATCATTTTGTAATATTGCATTTGAATGGTTAGGCTCGTCTAAAATAATGAACAGGAATGTGTCGTCGGCGAATAGACGGATACTACTTTGGATATCATTTACAATATCGTTTATGAAGATTAAAAATAATATGGGGCCCAAGTATAGAGCCCTGGGGAACCCCGGCCTCTAGTAAAGCTCAGTTAGAGACGGCGCCTGGAATGACTACTCGTTGGCGTCTACAATTAAGATAATTTTGAATCCAAGATAGCAGCTTACCGCGGATACCAATGGTATTGAGTTTAAGTAAGAGACCTTGGTGCCAGACTTTATCAAAGGCTTTGCTAATGTCGAAGAAGACAGCTTTGACCTCTAATCCATTGTCAAAGGGCTTTGCAAAACGTATCATATATATAAGTGAGTTGGTTGGTTGTTGAGTCCCCAGGCAAAACTCCAGACTGAAATGGAGTAAGAATTTTGTTACTTACAAGATGATTGTACACATGTTTAAAAATTATTTTTCAATGACTTTTTCCATCGGGTTAAGTAGAGAAATTGGTCGGTAGTTACTCACTTCTTTAGGATCACCTTTTTTAATACTGCAGTGACATTAGCTTCTTTCCAACAGCTTGGCATTATACATTTATTCAGCGAGAAGTTAAAAAAAAACACATAAAGGAGTGGACAATTCAACTCGACATTCCTTTAAAATATGGTTACTTATGCCGTCAGGTCCTGATGCTTTGTCAACTGAAAGAAACTTAAGGATATCATGGACATCAGAAGATGAAATAATAAAAGTCTCTAAAGAGTAAGTAATTGGTACATAAGTGAGCTCTGGTGTACCTACGTTATCAATGTTAATAAGTGATTGTCTTTGGAAGAATATTTTTAAAATGTTCGCCTTTTCAAAACAATCAGTAACAGTGGAATTGTCCAATGGATTAATAATAGGAGTGTTCACGTTATTATTAGGTTTATTGATTAAGGACTTAAGTATTTTCCACCAGTTCTTAGGTGTGTCTTTATTTTCTTTAAGTTTATCGCTTAGACTGTCGTAGTACTGATTTTTGGCTTGACGAATTAAAGATATTGTCTGGTTTCTAATTGTACGAAACTTAGACCAATGATATTTACTATTTTTAGTTTTTGCAAGTCGGTAAGACCGTTTGCGTTTTCTAATCATGCGACGTATATGTGTATTAAGCAATGGAGCATCACGCGGTTTGATTTTTATTAACCTGTTTGGGATACAAAGTTTGGCATTACGAATGCTAGTGTCGGTGATATAAGTACAATATGTGTCAATATCCATACTTGAAATTGTAATTCAATTAAGTGAAGAAACCGTTTCGCGTAGCAAGTCGTAGTTACCATCCTCATAAGTCCATATATGACGCTCGTATACGTTTGCGTTTCGCTTTTATATTTAAATAGACCAAATATAGGACAATGATAGCGTTGATGTTGATCAAGAAAGGGATCACCAACACCTGACAATGCCGGGCTGTTGGGGTTTGTTAATAACAATAGGTCAAGAATTGACGAGGATCTTTCCGTAAAATGCGTAGGTTCATTGATAACTTGTACAAGATTGTATTCTAGGCACCAAGAGTCAAGCTTTCTTACTAGTATTGGTTGACTATTATTCATATTGAAGTCACCGGTTATAATGATATCAGATATACCAGTTTCGATTGCCAAACCAATAGAGTTATCAATTAAGTTGGTATATGAATCATCTGCGTTTGGTGGTCTATAAAATATTCCAAATAAAACAGGTTTCTTACTCAGCAAGTGGAGTTCAATCCAAATGCGCTCTAACGTAATCGGTTCGTGGTCAACTCTGCGTTCGTAATGGATAAAATCTTTAACATATAGCACAACCCCACCATGGCTATCATGTATTCGATCTTTGCGTTCGGGACATTGGTATGAAGGGATAAGGAGATCATCAGTTTCGATAGAGTTGTTAAGCCACGTCTCAGAAAAGGATAATATATCGAAATTTGAGAGTTCAGCTGTAAGAATTTCTATTTTGTTCCGTATACTCTGAACATTATATTGCAAGAAGGAAAGGTTATTGGGCATTGCTAATAAACAGTTTAGTGAATTGTATTCCGTTATATTGGAATCTTAAGTGCTAATCGATACAGGGCCTGGGTTCAGTTCGATATCCCCAGAAAGCAACATGATAGCAATAGTCCATGTAACTAAAACGACTGTAATTAAGACAATAATAGACCTTATTACGAACAGTGAGTTAGAAATGTAACGTTTACCAACTATGGCGCGTTTATATGGCAATCGGATACACCGGCAAAGTTGAGATTGGCCTTTGATGTTTCGTAAAGACGATTCTATAAGAACTAGCACAGTTAAAGATGCAAAGAACAATCCGACTGACGTGTATCTTGATAAAATATTATAAGTATCCATCACTACACAATACAAGCAGTGAGTGCTCTTTGTCACGAATTGCTACAGTCCTATGGGCATCAACAAATCCTTCATCATGAAATAACAAAGAAAAATAAACAATGCAAATAAAGAAAACAAAGAAAGGGGTTATGGGTAGGTAGATACAAAGAAATACAACAGAAAAATACGCGATGGAAACAAAGAAAACCAAAACAAATCATTATGAGTAGGTAGATAAATATGTAGGGCATTATGCGAGAAGGTCGGTCATACGATACGATTCACATGTGCTGTATATTCTTATAAAATGGATAACTTCTTACGAAGATTTTAGATGTGTAATAAGTGTGTATGTGCTTGCATACGGGTATATTATATAAGAATCTTCAAAGATAGGCTGGTGACAGTTTAGCCACTCTACTATGTTTTTAATCTTGCACACTTTTATCTTTGGACTTTTATCTGTTAATCTGAACTAATATTTTATTTTTAACACAGTTTTCTTGACAGCGCCTTCCAATCATGGTCAGGATTGATTGCTCGGGAGTAACAAGTAGAAGTAGAACAGAATAGAATAGCATTTCTTTGACAAAACTTGTGTAAGCAGGTTAATTTTTCTGTCAAATGTATCGGAATACTTCAAAACTTTTGATTTTTTTAGGCTTCGCTGAATAACTATCACTTCATTTCCTTCTCTGGCTATACAAACAAAACAAGTGTCGTGATAAATACCAGTAACATCTGCTTAAACCGGTGGTCATACAGAAATAACCGGCGATTATAAGAACAATACCGAGTAATTAGGCTCCGGGCTTTATATTAATTGACTTGTACAGATCCAAATAAAATATTGTAATAATATATTTGCTTAAACCTATTTATTCTAGCTCAATTGCATCGAATGCCTTAGTTATTTAAACGCTCTTCTGTCCGTGTCTTGGTAGAATTGAACTTATGGGGAGTTCGAAAGAACGCACCCACGGTGGGGATTGAGTCCGTGACCTCCTAGTCGTTAGGCGGACACCATATCCACTAGTAATACGGCGGTAAACTACAAATGTCTTAGCACGCATTTGTTACCGAACAGAACAGTTTATTTAGAATATCAAGGCCACCGGCCCATAATACTTAACCCTTTGCATGCTGGGAAATTTGTCGTCTGCTAAAATGTCGTCTGCTGAATTTCTAAAATCAACATTTAATACAATTTCACAGTTGTGTCATATGTTTCTATAAATGTAATATTATACTTCTTAAGTGTTTATCGGCTGTTAAAGATGGAAGAGGTTACATGTTAATTTCCTAATAGTGTTGTCATTCTTCAAAGACATACTGTTGTACAAATCGGTTTATGTCTCTCCAGATGAGTGCCAAGAATATAAATATAAATTCCTTATATCACGATATTTGTTACCATAAAAATATTCGAGGTATTTGCAATCAATTATTTCGATTTCACCATTTGAACAATGTGTAAATAATCGCGATTCAAATTGTAAGTTTACATGTCTACCAATTTCAACCTTGAGTTTATGATAACAACTGCGGAACTTTGCATGAGCAGTTGTTAATTGTGTTTGAATATTCAGGGAAAGGTATCTCTCGGGATCTAGATGCGTGTTAAAGCATTTATAATGAAAACAACGACTTGAACTTTATATTGAGTCGTGCCAATTTTGTGTATGACAATCAACATACGTTGTTTGAATATATTACTAAATAAGGTGTTTTCACCTATTTCTTGATTTATCCAGGCATATCCAAATCCATATGTGAACAGATTATTTTATTTTAGTGGCCCAACAGTCCCTTCCGATATCGTCTTATTATACAATCATCAAGTGGCAGTTTCCGGGATAACGATTTCTTTGCACCAATAGCCTATACAGTTATTATAGTACGAAATACACATACGTAGTCTTTCACATTCTCCAATACAAAATAGATGTTAGTTTTTTTTATTATTTAACTTAACAATTTTTTTGCAAAATAGTTTATGAACATATACTATCTTTTCCTTAAATTCATAGCCATAGACCTGAGAGCCATAAAACAATATTGGTGGTATCATCGAATCAAATATTGTAAACTTATGCATTGGGGTAAAGTAACCATATGATTTTTTATACATATATATCGAAAATATAGCTTTCTGTGCTTGCATGGCTTATTTAGAGCTACTGATCATGATAAGGAAGGGAGTCCTATGTTCCTGTAATTAAATTTCTGTTTTATTTAAATTGACTTCCATTCCAGAACTTTCGTAATATGTATCTATTAATTGAATTGTTGTTGTAACTTTTGAACAGTTTCTGCACAGTTTGCTTTATCATCTGCAAACATTAAACATAGTACATAAGGTATTTGGTTATTAATAAAAATACCAGATCCACATTTTTTCTTTTAAAAGGGCAGATAATGCAACAATAAATGAGTCAAAGATAGTCGAACTTGTTTTGTCTCCCTGTCTGGTACCAATCATGCAGGGAAAAAACTCTGTTGTATAGGAATTAGAAGACACCCCCTTCCTGAAAATAAATTAATCTTTACACAAAACTGTTCGTTATCATACATTGATTTTAAATTATCTATCAAATCATTGTGTGCTTGTGTTTTACGAAAGCGACGTAACGCAGCATATTCAGAGTGTTTCACAAACTTTGTCCCACCATTCGGGTTGCAATGAACCAGACATAAATGCTATTCTTTTAAGCAAACACTTGCAAGCTGTTTATATAAAGAAAACAAAAATTCAATTGTTTCATTAATATTGTTTGTAATTGAATCATTAATAACCTCTCTATTTATCTTAATCATGTTTTTAAATAATGTTTTTAAAAAGCCAGCCTTGTTTCTTTCCATTTAAAACATGTATGTTTCCTAATGTCGCAATCAACTTGATTACTAATAACTTAATTGGTAATTTATTTTGCAATTTAAAATTGCGCGTAGTTGGAAAGTGATCGGATTCGTAACGATCTAAGAATTCGAAGATATCTGATACATAATACTAGGAATTACGCGAAGAATAGTTCAATGATTCTGATGACGTAAATGTATAATGGTATTATACACCGGTATTCTGCTTTTTAATTATCCCTTATACTATTGCACTATTTACTTTATATTCCTTCTATAGGATTTCATTACAGGCGCAATAACTGCTACTTAGTTTTCATTCTCTTTTATGTAACTTTATGTATTTGTATTCCATGACATTTGCGCGTGCAATAAATATAGTTCTCAACTTCAATTAGTGATCTTCCAAACAAATGCTTTTGGTTTGAGTCGTATAACACGCAGTTTACCGTGACCCGCAACATGTTTTCCGTAGCCAAAGAAAGAAAATAATTGTGGTATATCGTGCAACAATAGGCGGAACCTAATGCTGCGTAAGACGTTCAGGAAATCCCAAGAGATTGTTTAGCAACATGCACGTCATTAAAGACGCGTTCTAGCAAACGTGACAAACTAATAATGCCTGCATCATGCAGAGCGGTAAAAACAGATAAGTGATACAAGATTTGTATATCTGAGTTCAACCAAATGTTAACGTTCAGTTAAGTGGTAATCTAATTTGCAATTATTAAGACAATATTGTTCACTGTATTTATCGACAGATATGAAATCGCATCGATTATTCACCAAATGTAAATTAATAAATATAGCCCACAATGAAACTCAAGACACTCTATAAGAAGAGATATTATTCTGACTACTTTTTTGACAGAGCACCTAGGCAAAAAAAAATAGGTCCGTTTCCGGTCTCCTTGGAAAAAAAACAGGGTCGGTAGGTAGGGATTTTTTTTTTTTGTCTTTCGGGTACTACAATGGAGAAATGAACCGAAAACAAAACGAAAATGAACACATTTTTTTTTTTTTTGGAAACCCCAATAAATAGTTGAGGGTCGGCGCCGATTCTGGAGACACGGTCGGGCGACCGGAAACGGACCTATTTTTTTATTTGGCCCTACTATAAACATAAAATGATTAAAACTAGGATCATAGTCTTGGAACGGCAAAGCATTGAGGGTTTAAACCGGTTGGTTGGTTTACCGAACCTTAGCCCGGAACCAATCACAAACCATACTCGCCTCTTAAACTAGTTTAATCAGTGCCTATGCAGACATAAAATGAAAGAATGCCAAAACGTGAAGCGTGAATCAAATACTACACACTCAATTTGAGTGCACTAATGTCGAAAGTATCAGAAATCTATTACACGATTTTAGATTTCGTTCTAAAATTTATAGTATACGAAGAAATATGTGTTACATAGTCGACGGAACACAATAACGTACAAGTCCACACAACTTGTATTTAGATTTATTTTTGCTGATTGAACTCTAACACAACGTTTTCCAATGTCCGTAAAATAATCTGTACACCAAGAAAAATGCGGCTTAACGGCTTAAGTGTTCTCTCTTATGTTAGATTCTTTTCTGCCCCAAGCCAATTCAGTTTTAGTGTTATATAGACATTGCACGATTGTGGATAACGCATGCAAAGTACTGATGGCATTGGCTTGACGGTTGACATATTGTTAAGCGAGAAACCAATTTGTTTAACAACATATATGGACGCACACATCATCTGATAAGTGCACCGACACGAAAACAAACATCAATTAAATCTTTTATCTTGTCACGATCTATAATTTAACAACCTTCAGGCACTCATCTGCAAACGAATTAGTCTTCGTATTATCCGATGCTAGATTGACGTAAATATATGGCATGCATTATTGCGAATCGAGCATGGAAGTTTCACTGATGGTAAGAGATGGGCAGCTTGGGAACACGCAATGAACTTGATGTAACGCAAAGGTAAATTAACAATATCGTTTGCAACCGTATGTACTATGTGACCTATAATCCATCTACAAAATATATTACACCATCAAATTAGCGATGTATCCAGAAAAAAATATCAAACAAAGCAGATGCAAGGAAGATCGTATGTTTCATATTAATTATTTCTTAAATATCTCCATGTGTCTACCGATTATCCACATTAAGAACATTATCTTAATGGAAACGGAACTTGATCTTATTATATGATGAAAGACATTCTCTAGGAATGAACTTGAAGGCATTGACATCGATGATAGAATATTGTGGCATTTTCTAGAACATTTCGCCCCATTGTTGCAAAAAGATACCATATTCCATTTAAATTTAATGTCTTATGATACCTTTTTGCAGCAGCGATTTTATTTGTTGAACAAAAAAGAACTGTCAAAGCTTTTTTCCCCACTTGTTCTAATGAATCGCGAAACTGTTATGTTCACAACCACGATGTTATAATCCTCATAGCGATTTTGAAAATATTAAACCTTTTACAAAAGTACTAAATTAAGCTTGTTAATTTCTGTAATTTAAAGTACTTACCTGACATTGTAAATGTATTATGGAGATAGAAAGTAAACACATTGACAACCATTTTCATGTGTGTCTATATTTCACGAAAATAATGGTAATCATATTTCACCATAATATTCTGAATTATACTGTTATTTATATAAAATATAATCTTTATTTCTTATTGCTAATGATTGATAATAACCCTTGTTTCACACATTACACTAGTAATTACAACGGTTCATACATCAAACCAGTATTTCCCACTACAGTACTGAGCGACATATTTGTAATCAATATGACGTCATATGTATTACGCCAAAATACACGAACTAACATGACATGCAAGCACATCTCGTGCATTGTAACATTTTCCGTCCATGATAATAACATACATCTGTACTTTCGGTGTTAGATCGGTTATGCATCGAATATATTGACCGCCAAAAGAATAAGTTTTTTTATCAGCAAAAACATCAGTTTTTAATGAAACAGATTAAATACACTTACAATCTTAAAAAACAACAACCCATGTCATTAACAATAATCAAAAAGAAAAATGGCGTTATAATATGTGTTAGATGTTAAAATAGACTGTTCAATAAGTCATCTATAAAGCATGAGATTGTAAGAATATCCTTGACCTATAATTGTATCTCAAAGTTTAAGAAATAATTGGTGATTGTGGACTTCAAAGATCCATATTCGTGTCGTGTTCTTCGAAAACTGGGCATAATGCTTGTGCGTAAATTGTCATCCCAGATTAGCCTGTGCAGTCCGCACAGGCTAATCAGGGCCGACAATTTCCGCTTTTATGGAATTTTTCGTTTAAATGGTGTCTCTTCGTTGCGAAAATCCAGTTTAGGCGGAAAGTGTCGTCCCGGATAAGCCTGTGCGGACTACACAGGCTAATCTGGGATGACACTTTACGCACAAGCATTATGCCCAGTTTTCTCAGAACACGACACATTTACCTTGTGTGTAGAAATGGGCTCCAATGTCGCGTTCCAAGCCCACCATTTGCTTGCATCTAATGAGCATGTGGTATGCTACCAGCTGTGCCCAGATGGGCGTCTCTCGCTCTTCTTTGGCCGCCTCTATCATCCAGTCAACCAGCACCTCAAATATACAATCTTAATAATTATTAATTGATGAGCCGCTTGCCGCCAACACCAATGCACGTTATTTTGAAAAGTATGTAAAATGTGAATATGTCTTTTTGAAATTGTATGAAGGATATATGAAAATAATGTATGTTTTTGCCTCTTGAATTTAAGTTCTTAAATGTTATTTTCGTATATACATTAATTGAGCCGCGTTCTGAGAAAACTGAGCTTAATGCATGTGCCTAATGTGTCGTCCCAGATTATCCTGTGCAGTCCGCACAGGATAATCAGGAACGAAACTTGTCGATGTTATGGAATGTTTCGTTTAAAGGAAGTTTCTTATAAAAGAACATTCAGTCAAGGCGGATAGTCTTGACCCTGATTAGCCTGTGCAGACTGCAAGGCTAATCTGGGACAACGCTTTACAAACATGCATCAAGACCAGTAATCACAAATCGCGGCCCAATTGCAATTACATCTGTCGGGCCTGTGTAGAGAGTGACGACCTCCTCAAGGACCGTCATGTTGGACACCTCCTTGCGGATTCGCCTCAAGTTCTCGTGGAAGGATTTCTTGCTTACTAAATAAGCGGGCAAAGAGGAGGTACCACTGTGTTCCGCCCAGTAACCCAAACGTTCGAGGGCATCGTCCGTGTTTCTGTAGGCGTTCAGCAGTCTAGAGGTCAGATTTGTGTCAAGGTTTGAGCTTGTGTAAAGGGACGCCATGCCCGTCTCAAGCTGCAGATAATGGATAACGACGCCCAGTTCCAACGAGTGATTGACGTTCTCTTTCATTGCATTCTGTGCGTTTAGTGCCTAGGACAAGAAAACAATACATCAAACTTAACTATCGGTGAAACGGCACGCATGTTTTCTATTGCATTTAACTGCGTGAAAAGTTGATGCATAGATATTTCCTAGTATAATTATAGTGAATGCACTGTATAAGTATTTCAACACAATAACATACAACAGACGCTTATAATAATAACTTTGCACTGAATACAAGTACAGTGCTTTCCATAGAACGCGCAACGTTGCGGGGAACGAAGAGTACGATTTAATCAGAAAATAATCAGCAGTTTTAATAACATGTGCTATAGCAGCATCTTAAAATAGCACACTCATTGATTTATTTGTTAAACGAATGAAATTTTATTTGTTTCTGAACTGTTTTAGAAGCAGTTGATTTTCGCCTGTCGCCTCATGCAAAGGTATCGTATGATAATCAAATACTGTAGCATAATAACGCATACACACAAACGATGAATACTTCTTTGCACTTTATTGTGTGATGATCATAACGTTTCAAAGTCCACACAATATTCCAATTAACTAATAACAGTTCCAGGACCTCCGTAAGGACCGCGAAGGCCCTGTCACAACTTTAACAACAAATGTCCTGTTTGCTCATATGTTAGATCCTTTTTTGGTGGCCAAGGTAGGTCTGCTTAAAAACGTGTTAGCCATAACACTGATTACATAAAGCGAGGTTCTTTATCGTCATATTGACGGGGTTAAACTAATTTGTTTTACGGCATAGGTTGACGTACACATCTAGCTACTAAGTGTATTGTGTCATGCAACACGAAGACCAACACCCAATTAACCATGTAATATAGTAACGATCTGTAATTAAAACAACCTTAACGCAATTGCAAGCATGCATCTACTTTCATGAAACCAATTAGTTGTGAATTCACTGGTATTAGATTGACGTCAATATATGATATTCGTAGTATTAGATAGTAGCAACATTTGTACAACAAACCAAGAGTTAATCATAAAATGAAAACTGATTTATTTGTTAAAACAACAAATTATCAAAACCAAGTTGAAAACAAACATTTCGCTAAGTGGATAGCCAACTCGTGACCTATCAGCAAAGCGAATACTTGAATGTAATTGAATGTTCACTTACTGTGTTATTGTGTTTTTAAGGAAACGTGTCTTCAATTCAGTAAAACAAGTTTTATTTTTAACATATAATCATGAAAAAGGAGTCAGCTAAACAACATCCGTCAAATTGCGTACTCCCTACCCATAAAATACCCATTTAAACTTGTATTGTATGCTGATATTAGTTCGTTTCATTAGTTACCACCGCGAGACCCTTTTTTGTAGACATGGTCAATTCTAGAGAAACTCTACGTGTTCTATGTTTGATAGAGGTGAAGATATAACAATATTTGACGGTTACAATATTTGACTGTCGTATAGACTCGAAAGTACAATCGCCGTGGCGCATATGTTGTCCGCCTAGCGACCAGGAGGTCACAGATTCGATCCCTACTGTGGGTGCGTTCTTAGATCTCCCCCACAGACACTGGTTCTTGTCCCAGGAAACGGACTCGAGAGCGTTTCAAATAAGTAGTAAGTACTTTAAATACAATCGAGCTAAAATAAATAGGTTTAAACAAAACTAGTACACTTACCTTTGCTGTCGCCCTCAGATAAACGCTGTTTTGTATTATAAGTATTATGCCGGGAATCATGGACAGCACGATGATCCGCCACATGCCCGCGGACCGTTCAATGTCGCACAAGCTGCGCAGCCGATACGTGAAATTCAAAGGGAAAACGAGTTGTTTTCTTTCCATACCTATCACCGTCAACGCACCAAACGACTTAGAAATATTATCGCGTTTTTTCTTAATCTCCTGGACTGTACACTTTACGGTTTCCAACATGCAACGTCAAATTGTATATACATATACTTTTTTATTTGAGATGTTAATCATTTGTGTTGTTTTATGTCGCATGAATACCAATTGTTTTGTTGTTTCACACGATTCACAATATTTGTCATTATTTCATACGATCTCATACCAACGCACAACATCATTATGATTGTGGCGACTTTTGCTGTTACACACCATGGCATCGTTAGCAGGAATAGCCAATAACGTATTGGCATCCGATTGTTTCGATTAATAATATAGATTTCGCTACAACTTAGAAGCCTCAGTTAGCGAAAACATGTTAATGATGATTGTTTCTGAATACAACTTGCTTTAATTAGCAATGTTCCAATATCTTTCATTTATCCATTTTAATGGACCTTTACCCAACTACGCGCGCAACAGAGTTTTACGTGTGAAAAGGTCAGTTCCAATCAAATACCTGTCATCATGATAAACCCCACGGGGATAAGCGATTAAATTTTCGATATAAATCTCTTATTTAATCGGTTTCCAGTTTCATTAGTGTCTCTCAGATCGTATTAAATTAGCCGATTTATACAAAGCCGGGGTTCGACTGGTGCAGGCTTTTAGTAGTATCATACGTAACACAACAGAAAGTTTATTTATGTCTGAAGCATATACAGCTCATCCTCAAATACAAACAAGCAAAATGCACACATAAAACACACACACAAATAATCACAAAAAGAGCATGTGAAAGTAAAAACACGAATTAAATGTTATGCATTTTTTTTTAATTTTGCCTGTTCGTGAGAATGCTAGGATTGTATGAGAAGGCTCGCACTGTTTTAACAAAGTTAAGTGAATGTTTAAGATCCGAAATTGTTTGTTAAGATATTTTGCAAGTATATATTATTAACACAATTATGAAGGAACATGGATCTCCAAAAATGTGGTTTTAATCCTTATAAAGAAATAATGATAAAAGTTTCATTTACATAAATTCGCCATTGCGAAATTAACACATCGAGCGTTGGATGCCCGTGACTTGGAGTAAGGGTTATCATAAGCTTCATTACATCGTCTACGAATAATAATGCTTAAAATACAGTTATACGACTTGTCGTTTTACATAATGTCACAGTGAGCTCAATTAATTAAAAATGATTAACATAAATGTTATCCTTCCAGTTATGGAAGGATTTAACCTGTAATGACAATGGATAATATGGGAAGTAACCGCTTAGGGCATTTACCACAAACATACGCCTAAGGTGAATACAGTACTAGCGTGCACGCTGTTTTACGTCCTTAAACCTGTGTTAAATCCTCCTGCTTATCGTCGCCAACGACGCAGACACTATCGCGAAATTATATTCTATTCATTGACAAAACCTTCCTATCAGTACTGCTTAAAGAAAATGAATTTTATCCACGTAATATCCTGTTCTTAAAATACAAATCAGTAATTATAATCTTAATTAAATAGGACTGAATTCTACCGATTTAACCTCTGAAGCTCTCGCGTATTGAGGACATGATGAATGATAAGTTAAGTACACGACAAAAATATAATTAAATCAAATTAATATTATCTAAAGAAGCATATTTTTGGATCGGTGTTTAATATACAGTTGAATTCGACACATCAGTTCATCAGTAGATTCCGCATATTATATCTAGCTGTATGAGCCGCTGTGGGAAAACCGGGCTTGCAGCATGTGCGTAGAGTGTCGTCCCAGATTTGCGAGTGCAATCTGCACATGCTTATCAGGGACGAAGCTTCTTGCTTTTATGGAATTTTTAATTTAGAGGAAGTCTATTCTAAACAAAAATCCAGTGTACATAACAGTGTGCTGCGTATATACAGCGTTACGTCGAAATAAACATTCACACTAAATAAACGCGTGTTAGAAACCAAAATTGAATTTACTGACTTGTGCATTAACTTTGATCTAAATCATCCTTACACATTACAGGTATATATTTTTGTGAATATTCCTCACAGCTGTAAAAGAAAAGAAAGGTCTATGTTCGCAACATACCAACCACACATTTCCTGTCCATGATATAATGTATTTATAATGTCTAATTTAGAGACAGAAACAACTGTTTTCTTTGTATAATAGTCCATATCAAGATAATTAGTGCGTTTTCTGTCAACAAACAGTGTCTACATCGTACGAAATAATTTGTTAATATAAAGTCATGGTTAAAGTTCATACATTAAATAATAAACACTCATAGAAATATAAATTTCGCTTAAACGTTACTGATTCATTCTTAACGTCCCACCGCCTTGCTAACGTGACGTGACTATCGGTGTACCCCGGGTACGTCTATTTCATCATTACATGGTCATCACTGTTGCCAAATTATTTGAAACCGCATCCGAGCGTAACACAGTTATGGTCCGGACGTAATGTTTGGGGTTGGTTCGGTTTGTTTGAACTTTAACCTTGTATTGTGATCGTGACATTGCAGCAAGTGGCCTGTTGATTGCAAGCGGCACTCTGTTTCCTTGTGTTTATCACTTCAACCTTGCTGTGTTTGATCCGTACAAAAATTTAATTTGCCCTTAAGCCACCTCAGGCTTTTTAACGATACGTTCGTTTTTCAAACAGGTTTAAAACAAGTTCATACAATACGATTATGAGTCGTGATGAGTATACGCCATTTAGATGTTGGTAGTAACGACTAAGAACAGAGAAAATGCAGTTGAGCGTCTAGATTTTGTGTTGACTAGAAGAAAAATCCTTTTTCAAACATAGCTTTTTATTAGGTTGATCAATAGCAACGCAGGTAAACATGTTGACAATGAGACACAGGAGAAATTTAGAGATACAGTTAATGTGTCCTTTGCTACATTTTCATTAAGATTTCTCCAAAGATAGTTGTTATGATAATCACCCTTGACATGAAGGACTGTAATGAACAGATATGGTGTTTTTTTTTCAAGATCTTACAGGTTATCATCTCGGTTAAAAATATATTCAGCGTAGTGAAACATACACAACTAGTGAAAACCATAGATTTAAACACGATGGTCATCCGGATACTACGATAACTTGAATTAAAAAGAGGATAAGAAATATATCATAGTAGAATGACAGCAAATGAGTAACATGAGCTAGAAAAACTAAAAACAACAACAATAAACAATAACAACAAAACAACAACAACAAGCACACAATTTGATAACTTTCTAACAAAATCAATACAATTTATAATATATTTTTTATTTATTTTGGCAACATGTTCAACGGGGAAGTTGTGGGTCGACTGATCCCCGTTTATTTACGGCTGACTTCGATTGCTAATATAGCGATTCTGAGAATCATCCGCGGATAAATTGTTTTTACCAGAGAAGCCATTTATTGACATTGATTATTAAGGTTTCTTTTCAATAAAATATTGTGCATACCTTGACGAATGACGCTAAGGCTTCTAAACGGAACTTATTTTTTTTTCGTGGATGAATTTTATTGATTGGTGATCTGGTAAATCTTAGTAGGTCGAGTATCAATTTTGAAACTGCCGTATATATTTTATTTTTTGCAAGCGTCGTCCCAGCGTAAAATGTCGTCCCAGATTAGCCTTGAAGTCCACATAGGCTAATCATGGACGAAACGTTTTGCCTAAACTTGAATTTCGTCAAGAAGAGTCTTCCTTTAAACGCAAACTACAATAAATGTTGAAAGTGTCGTCCATGATTAGGTTGTGCGGACTGCACAGGCAAATCTGGGACGACACTTAACACACATGCATTACACCCCCTTTCCACAGAGCGAGGCTCAAATACTGTATTGAATTAAGACTTCCTTTGGTAGCGTATCGATCACCTTGCACAAATTGTACTCATGTAAACGTTTACGACGTCCACGTTCACGGTGCGGTCACGCACAACGCGTTCGACGTACTTAAACATTGGCATCACGATGTGGCTTTCGCTTCCACTATGCGTTCTGAATCTTAAATCGCCGTTTTCTGTGTTTTAAGTCGGTGAAGCGTTCAATGAACCTAATTAGTGGTACTTTGTTCTAAGCTACGGTTATTCGATCACAAGGTGATATTTCCTTGGTGTACTTGGAAACAACTAAACAATGGTGCATATATTCGCATCAAATAAGCAGAGTCTTCCCTTATCAAAGTTCTTTCAATGAATATATTTTTAGATGCCTAATATTCCGTATGTTTTGTTTTTCTTAAAACATGACATGTGAAAGATAGCAAAGAGACGAAACAAATGCTTAAATCACGTTATAATTATTACTGGTAATTAGCATTTATACTATTCAGAAGCATAGTTTTGTACTGTATGCCCTATGCAGTATCATGAGATGTCTCGAACTATGTTCGTTCAATGTAAGGTCATCATTATCTTGTTCTGGAAATTGACAAGCTCATTACTTGATTTGCTGTTAGCATGTTACCGTGAAAATTAAAAAACAATTCTCTGAACTGCTTAAGATCACAGATTGATAAACAGCTTATTGAAAAAGTGTCGTATCAATCTTAATAAGTGTTGAATGAACTTATGCTGAACTACTTTTGTTGGTGTTAGCCCATTTTGATTAAAACGTTTGACTTAAATTATATAAGGGAATACTGGCGTTTGTACTGCTTTACTAAGACATTAATAATCAAGCCTTGTAACTAAAATAATACACGGCCAGGACCTTACTCACAAATAAATTAATGGAAGGCGAGAATTCTGTTCAAACTAAAACACATGTTGTGTTGCTCTTCAATGAAAAATAACTACTTTTTTTTCCAATAATATGCAGAAATCAAGTTTGCAAACCTTTAACTGCTTACTTTCTTCCAACAATTATATGGAAGGGTTTATCCGCCACCCATTCATGTTGCAAAATTACAATTTCATTTTGCTAAATGACAATTTCATTTTGCTTATTGACAATTGCATTATGTTAAATGACATTCTCAATTTAACTACTGTCATATGCTTTCTGATACATGGTCTTTGCATTTTACCTAGTTACATTTGCTATGCAAACATTTCATCTTAATATCGCATGTTGATAAGTTTATATTTACTTCATATATATCTTTACTGCGTGTGTGTTATTGACAAGTGCAGTTAATCTTTTGGAATTTGTATGAATGCTAATTCTAATGGCGTTCTTTGTTTTACTATGTGCATTTGGCTATGTTGCTACTGAATTTAACAAGCTGTTAATATCTTTGTGGATCTATATTTCTTCTTAAGTCGATTGCTAGTGCGTCTCTGATTTAGGATTAGTTTTCGGTTTTGCATACACCCCCATTATAAATAGTTCACGTTGCGAAAAGGAGAACCAGTATTCAAAAACATAATTCCAGCGCAAATTGCAGCGTAATTTACTATTGCCGGGAGATCACTCTAAACATCAAAATCAAAATCTCCGGTATCAA
>VMBQ01006645.1:0-14598 GCA_007657795.1 Dreissena rostriformis | reverse complement strand
CTTAATCAAAATGTGTCTGTTTGAAGACAACTAATAGTTAAATTTAAACAAGCCAACAGTTAGACGTTTTGATCATCGTAACTCACCTTCGTCACAATGATACTATGGGACGTTTTGACAGTGGTACAGACTAGTCTACAGTACGTTGACGTGTAAATGAAAACAATATTACGTCCATTTACTTCAAATAGACCTTAATCACAAACCAAATGAAAACTCAACGTTCGAAATGGGGATTAAAATCGTATGCAATTTACCTAATAAACAAGTACAATAAAAAAGTAGACTTTACCTGAATACGAACAGTGGAAAATACGTTCGAAACGACGCGGTAGAGTATTTTATCTGGTAGATATATAATACAACACCGTTCTTAATGTTAACCTTTTACGAAAACTAACGAACACTACAGAAAACTCTGGTTCCCCGTCTTATATGAATTCAGTATTACTAATGCATTCGCCTTAATGCAGTCGGCATTCGGCTTACTTCATGTGAGCTGCTGCCTTGTGCTTATTCATTTCGCTTAGTCAAACTTTCAATAAATATGCCTTTTCACGCATTACTAAGTATTGAAATGATAATAGTTCAGCAACAAGAAGATAAGCACATGAACATTTTAACAGAAATGATTAATTTGTCATTTACTTGCAAGAATACATGATTTGCATACATCGAGTAAACATTAAAACGAAGTATGCAATTAATATGACACTAACTGATAGAAAAAAAAGCATAAAGACGCAAGGAAGACGTAGTTATTTTGAAACAAATAAAACAAAGCAAAATGCAATTGTCTTTTAGCAACATGCAAGTACTCGCGGGTATGACCAATTGTAATATATCAACATGGTGTTGGCATAAAGTAAACTACAATTGTCACATATTATTGTCATTTTGCAACATGAATGGGTGGCGGATAAACCCTTCCATACAATTACAGCGCAATATAACTTTGTGGATACGCCATCAACAAAGAGGGTGCGTGTAAGACAAGGTGACCCAGACAATGATAAGTCTTTAGGACTAGTTAATTGTAAGTTTCATGTGACCAATCATCAGTACCATCAACATTCCAACAAAAGGTAAAATATACATAAGGCTATTGAGTGCATAAATTCCGTGGAAGTATATCGACGTTATTATAGGGCTAACCAAGTATTCCAGGTTGCGTTTTCTGTTTTTTTCTTTCTTAATTAGATCATAATGATATATCATCGAACAATTTCCGTCTTCATTAATATGATAATAGGTGCTACCTTATTTACGGGCAAAAGCTTATTTGATGTTTGTTAAAGACAACACTGGTAATATATGTATGCACATTATCATGCAACAAAACAATTTTTTTTTTTTTAATATATAACAATATGTAATTGAGCAAAGCAATAAAATGTAATTTGTTTTAATCAAAAACAAGTGTATGAAGCAATGCTTTATATATAGTAACCCCTTTGTACTGTTTTCAAACTCTTAAACATGTATTTTATTTTTTGTTTACTTTTAAAAACAATGTAAGAATTTAAAAAAATCTCGCGAAACTGTGTTTTATTGATGTTGTCCATATGCAGGGATGTCATTTATGTTTTAGGGCGAGATTATTTCTTAAACTAGAAGGGATTTTATTAAACTTAAGCATAACAAAGAAAGGGGCTGTACTTCATTATTTTGGTCCCACGTCTTAATCATCGACATCGTAAATGAAATCCTGCATATGTAAATGAAAAACTTTTTGTACTTAATTAATGTTAATAAACTAACAAACGAAACAATTCTTGTGGGAGTGTTTGCATCTATCTTGAAAGAAGTGCATACCCCTCAGTCACTGCGCAAAATTACACAGCCAGAAATATCACCTTTGGACACAATACTCTTTGCATATCTTCCGCACTGTAAGAGCATATGTCACGACATGTTGTAAACTTATTGTATTTTTGTTAATCCACAGGAATTAAAAGTTGGTTAAAACTATCGCTTATGGCATACACAGATTGAACATTACTAGGTTGGCGCTAAGGAGAAAATAAAAGTAGCAAAAATTCAGATTTATGATGAAGACCCACATCATAAGCTTATGGCTAAATATATGAGTGTACATGTCGCTTTATGTGTGAGACTAACAAAAAATAAACAACAACATACTTATTATCACGAATGTATTGTTATCAACAAAAATTGTATTAAATCATCTACCTAACCATATTTAAATAAAATATAATCAAATATTTTTCACCTGAATTTAATTGCATTATTTCGTTTATTTTCATTTCATTTAATTAATTTTCATGTTTTTAAAGTAAAGATATTCAGTCATTATGGAATGTGGCATTAAACATATAGACAGCAGCTGCTTATTGCATGTGAATGAGGCAGTTTTCACATGAACATGATTATAAAATAACAACCCGATTATTAAAATGCATGTACATCCCAATTGATTAAAGTCAAGTTTGTGTATGTTCAAGCTCATAAACAAAATAACACATTCAGTATTTTCATTTATACCCTAATCACCTCGCCCTTGTTACTTTGCACTCAACACACGGAGTATTAGACACACTCTTATGAGTTTTCATATACATGTATTCGGATAAGTTCCTTCCTTATTTTAAAAAACACGCTCAGTCATGGCACTAAATGTCAATGAGTTGACTTCATTAAAGATGTAGAACCAAAAAAAAAGACTCCACTCTGCCAGTACGCCTTTTGTGAAGAAATAATAACAAGCAGTCATCAAATAAAATGCATACCGTATCCTACACTTTTGCTTCTTATATGGTTTTCAAAAAAATAATCAGAGAAAGTTGACAAGACTAAAATTCTGCTTTTCGCTTATTTGCATTTTTTTTCAAAGTGTCAGCATAATGTGCAAAATAATAATGGAAATACACAACATGGTGTGTCAAATGAATTTTAAGGCAAGGATAATTAATTATAGGTATAAGTTCAAGTGTACAACACACTCTTTTGTAATTAAATATTGCAAAGTGTGCTACTGAAAGTCATCATCACACATCACCATGGTCTCTAAACAGAGTGTGCTTTTTTGATTGTGGCAAACATTTTATGAACTAATAGAAAAAAAAACGTCTTATTATTAAGCTGCCTGGGAACTTTCATTTTTAATATCAACAATTCTTTTGACAGGCCTGATAACTGCCAATTGTTCATTTCACTATTCTTTCACATTGTTTTCACATCTGATATTTGTTATGCTGTATATTCTTTTCGCTTACAGACACGCAAAGTCTCTTCACAATAATTGCAGTTTCTTAACAGTCCACTAACGTTGAACATTACAGAGTCACAATTGCTAATGTTTCAGTCCCGGTCAAGCTTGATAGCTCCAGAATTGCTTTGTACGAAGCACGCAGTCATTTTTGCTCAGCATAATGCTGCATGGACTTTGAGAAGCCCAGCATTTGACAGAGCAGCTTCTTAAAGAAAATCAAAGAGAAACCGTTAAATGTACATATTAATAAGTCGCTTTCCAATGTGTATGTAAGCACAGTTTGATTTTTTTACAGTTTGAAACAGTTTGGTACGAAAATGATCGAGTACGAGTCGGAGTTGCAATATTGTTTACAATTACAACGTTACTTAATACCCCACAAAAGAAAGGGTCTTTAGAATAATCATGTAGAATATACTCAAGAAATAACTCCAAAATTTTAAATAAAATGATAACTTTTGTGTTCAATTAGTTTGACTGAATAACACTGACCTTAAAATCGGCGAAATTTTGTTTGTGACGAAAACGGTGTCCATGTTATCAAAGGTAACCTTTAGCAATATAATTAAAGATTGATGTTTTATGTAACCAACCGCAATATTTCAATTGAATAATTACTTACCAATTGAGTGTACATATTTAATTTATTTATTTGATTTCAATAATTTAAACATACGCAAGAAAGTCAGTTTCAATTTTCACTTCTTAATGACGTATTGGCGAAAGCAGTGACGTCACACAGACATGCATAGTTGTCGACGAAAGAAACGCGGCCATTTATGTTGTGAACAAATCAAACTTTTAAAACAATTGTTACCTATGTAAAGGGATAATATCAACTATAGAATATTGGATTCATCGAAGAAGTCAATTCGAGACTAATCTTATTCGATACTGTGCACCGGAAGTACACAATAAATTAAGACGGGTTATCTTTTCTAAGATTTTGTTCACAGCATTTAGCGCAATTTTCAATGCAAGGAAACAGGAAGTGTCACACAGGGAGGCAAACAGACGTATTTTTAGCGGAGAAAATCATATAATGCAAGGAGATAGAGTACCATTCGCTACAAAATAATTAATTTCTTGTCGTATATTTGCTTGAGGTATGCAAATACATGCGATATGGCGTTTGTCGAGGTGTCTGTGTTGCTACATCGGTCAAGTAAACTGCCCATGCATCGCGAAAACAGAGGACGCGGGCAGGATTTATTTGACTCTGTTAGGTACGTGACTTATGTATTTAGTTATGTCAAAACAATCTATGTCTTTAGTTATGTCAAAAATTCTATATGTATGAACGGTCAACGCCCTTCGGGCTTTTGCCCGTATTATGAATACGTATGTGTTGCAAAGAGAGTGAAGATTTCTTTAATTGAATAAACTATTAAATTGGAAAATAACTTGTGTATAAAAAAGTAACGAAAAAAGTCCGAGCTATCTTATTTGTTTTGATATGTCAGGGGGAAAATTAACATATTAGCCTAATTAAGATTAGTATTTTTTACACAACACATCAAGAACAACATAAAGATGACAATTATATACAATCCAAATCCAAATATGCATAATATGTACAATAATAATACTGACAACCCATGCGAAAGACGAAATAGTCTTGTCGGACACGAGGTCCGAAAACTTAAAAATTGTCGGACCTCACCAGATTTTATCGGACCTCGTTCTTCTTTACCCAAAGAATAGACTATACCTTTTGTAGAGTTTATTTTTATTATTATGACGTATTATTTATGACGATCACAATGTTAAAGAATTCTAAATACAGTAAAATAACAACTTAATTAAAACCCGTTCTAAGAAAACATATGGTAAAACTTGATCTAAAAGAAGTCAAGATGGCGACGTCCGTGCCGAGACAAGTATTTTTCGCAGTTGTATTCCCTTTATTAATATCTTCAATTTTTAAACGCCGCTCATTTTCCAGCCATATCATGATATCAGTAAGAATTTAAGTGATTAGCGTTTAATTTCGTTTTTATATTCGCTTCATATCTCGACTTGATTCGCTACAAATTTTCAATCTCCATGCAGAGTTGTCGTTCCTTGTTCTCACATACAACCTCTGCCATCACAAGAAAATCCTACCACATTCGGTAGGATGTTATTTTTTGTTTGTATAAGTATTATACGGACAAAAGCCCGCGAAGTGGGCTTTGACCGTTCATGTATATGGAAATTTAGACAAAACAATACAATTTTTTTTAATTATTTTTTGTTATTGATACGACTGGATTTTTTTTGCCACGCGTCACCTATNTCAATGAAGCTTTATGTGAAGCTTAACTACCTTGAGGAGATGCGCATGTTATTAGTGGGTTCTGGTTAGATGATTTATTTAGAGAGTTATGGCCCTTTGACATTTGTAAGTTGCTAAACCATCCATCGTATTATTTTGTCCAAAGTTATGCCCATCAAGACGTTTTCTTTTATCTGAATATATTGTGCAATATTGTGACAAAAAAAACTTTTGGGAGCATCACCCGTCTGCGACGGTTTCTTGTTGCATTTGGTTACAAGAAATATTAAGCTAGATCTATATATTGCGAAAGAATGCCCAAACTGGGAGGGAATGAAATATAAGCAGCTGTGAACTCAACTGTAGTCTTCAATTTTTGTGTTCAATTATTGTGATGGAACATTAGTGGACTGTAAATAAAATGCAGTTATAATGAAGAGTATGTGTCTGTCATCAAAAAGCAGCTTCGTTATAAAACATATCAGCTTTGAAAACACTGTGAAAGAGAAAAGAAATTAAAAACTAGCAGATAGCAAACATGTTGCATTTATGTAAATTCTGATAGTGCCTATGCATTTATAGAATGTTTCAGTAAGTCTAGTAGTTAATAAAAAGCATGCCACAAGAAAGCACACTGAGTTTTGGGACAATTGTGTTGTGAAGACTCTAGTGAGACATTGAACTTTTACACATTATTAAGAAGCTTGTTTTAATAAAGAACTTCTTGTTTACTGTGTCATTGAATGTTCCTTTTTCTTCCAATGACCCATTTGCTTAATTGTGAATATTTCAATTAAAAATGCCTGTTGTACTTCTATATATGTTTTTTTAAATTCCTGCATAAATAATAATTTTACATATCATGCTGTGTTTATGTTTTTATGTTTAATCAGTTTATGCCATGACCAATACTTTAAGCCAGCTTTAGGCTTACGACTTAGGCTTAAGCAAAATATCACTTCCAAGACAGATGCAAACACTTCGGGAATCATTGTTTTGTATAGTTTATTGACTTAAATTTATACAAATAGTTTTCAATTCACTTTAATATGCAGGCTTTTCAATTAGACCTGAGATGAAAAAAAATGAGTTTCAACATCCTATTACTATTTCATACTTTTTTCGGCGTAGCTGTTTTATCCAGCTTTTAACCTTAAATGACCTATATCGATAGCTATTAAGTGCTGAGAAAATTTCCAATTTACGCGAATGAATACATCCGAATATGTTTTGGCTGATTCGAGAGAAATCCCACAGAACATCGGCCACATCACTACGTCTTTAAGTCCATCAAATAGTATTTAACACTGTTCAGTGTATAGATATCCGTACTATTCTCAGAAACTTCGAAAGACTCATAGACACAGAATAAAGCTCAGTTTCTATTAAACATTACATTTCACCTTGCAGAATTTCAGGGTCAGTAATCTGTCAGTTTATCGTCAGGGGAATACATAATGGACTACCGTTAAGGGCCTTATGATGATAACGCAGTATTGCTTTCAAGATATACAATAACATGAATGATCGGGAAAGAAATTAAGTCTTTATTTTATTTCCCTCTTCGACTTAATCTTCCATCTTATAAACATACTGACATCCCTGCATATTTTAAAGAAGAATAAAACACATTTGTAATAATGAAATACAAATATTTTGACTATTTGGAAATTATTTCCTCTTTTCGTGGACCACATCTTAGAAGGAGCATTTTTTATCAAAAAATTTTGTTCACATAATTCAGTTATTAAATTCTCGCAGGACTAGACGAAATCATCGTTGTCGCACCTCTGAAAATAGAAAATGTAAAGTTAGATAAAAGATATGATGTTAGGGCAGTGTTTTTATGATAACCAATAATGTATTATACGTGTTTCCCTAAACAATGTTTTAATTGTATATTCTTCAAATAACATCACTTTCTTCTATTAAATAGATTTTTAAGTTTAAAATGTCTAATACTGTTCAATTAAAAAGAGAACAGCAATCAAACTGAGTATTAAAGAGTTTGCAAACAAGATAAATGGTTGTTTCATCTAAAGCCTAACTCTTATTTGTATTCCCCCTTCTTCGAAGAAGAGGGGGTTTATTGTTTTTGGCCCTCTGTCTGTCTGTCATTCTGTCTGACCGTTTGTCCCAAAAAATTAACCTAGGTTAAAGTATTGTCATAACTTTGCATTATTGATGACAGCATTTTAATACTTGGCATGCATGTGCATCTCATGGAGCTGCACATTTTCAGGGGAGATAATTTCTAAACCTGCCAAATGATAAATAGAAATTTTATTTCAAAGCGGCACAATAGGGGGCATTGTGATTCTGACAAATACATCTCTTGTTTTTTGTTTATTTGTCTAAAAACAAATTACATTTTATTGGTTTGTTCAGTTACATATTTTTATGTCAATCATTCAAAGGTTTTGTTCCACAATAATGAGTATATGCAGACATGTTGACTTATGTTATCTACAACAGACATCTTATTAGCTTTTGCCCGTAAATTAGGTAGGACCTATAATCATATTATTATGAAAAGTAGTATAATTTTCTTTTAGATTTTGAAAATAGTGTATAAGTTAAGGTTCATAATAAAAAAAAAAAAATACCTTAGTTTAAAAAAATAAAAATAACTTAAAAAAATAACCGTTAATACTGTAAGACGCCATTTTTGTACCACGTGGCTCGGCTTTCATTACGTGGTTGGTTGTAACGGTCTTTTATTAACGGCAGGGATTTTATATCATTATAATACGATTTTTTTCTGGTTAAACTAAAAACTCTTTTGTTTCCACAAAGGAAACACTTCTCAGGCACTTTCTTCTTCGGCGTATACACATTGTTATCTATGCCGTTGATACTGTAAAACGCTATTATTGTATCACGTGGCTCGGCTATCATCACGTGGTTGGGTATGACAGCAGGGTTTGGATCCAGCTATGCTGGTTCCAGTCAAAACTCTGCGCGGACGTTGACAAATTTTATTAACGGGAGCTGTAATTTTGTGATCCCGCTATTTCTTCATCAAATCTTAACACGGGGCAGACAACGGTCGTGTGGTTCCTCGCTTTCAATTTACGATCATCACAACGCTCGAAACCAGTAAAATTTAATTCACCCACTGAATGATGTGTCGCCTACGTCACGAAACAATGTGCAATATTTGACTGGTTCTAAGAATCGCGCTTGGAGTTTGTTACGTCACCCATTGTGTACACAACAGTCTTACTGACAATAACGCAGTGACGTCACCATCTATGTATAGAACGTTACGTCACCAGCAAAGACAGCCAGTTTGACTGGTTGGTAAAATTTATTTTAAAGTTAAATAATGTATCGAAGTAAAATAAACATACACTATTCCTAGTTCCGTATTCATGTTTTAATCAAAGTTTTACATATTGTTGGTTTTTATTTGTCAGACACGAGGTCCGACAATTTCGGAAATATTTTCGGATTAAAGTTTCTACAACAAATCCTACTTGCAAAAAATCTATATGAAGACTTTTCTTTAGTGTTAATTGAAAGTAAAGCTATGTTCGTGATACACATGTATTTTGTATACCGTTCCTTTCTTTACAGTCAACGACGACGGGTGGCCGAATAGTATATGTATTCCGGACTGTGTGTGAGTCCGATCGCCCTGTCCGTGCTGACGAAATGGCAAATGGACCGGAGGAGGCCCTCGTTAGAACAAAGAAGCCCAATGGGTTAAACAAGGACGTATATATATTAAGTGTGCATGTAGTGTGTTCTACATATAATAAAATAAAATGACGTACGTTGTTGTTCCGTGTGTGTTATATTTTCATAAACCAACTTAGTTCTGAAAAATTGACCTTATTCGAATCACATCTCATCATGAGATACATGTACGCACACGCAGCTCCGATTCTCGTGCCATTACTGAACATCCGTAACTTACTGATACATGTTATCAGAACTTCATAGATGCATAATTTGATTTAATAGAATCGCAAAGTAACTTAGATTATTATGTTAACTTTAATAAGTATTATGCACGTGAAACTTATATTGAATGTGTTGATAATGATGGCCAAAGAAAAGCTCTGAAAAGATAAAGACTAAGTTCTCACTCATTAGAAATTGAAACTGGTAGATACAATAAAATTGCGATAGAAAACAGGAAATGCAAACTGTGTAGTAGTAACATGGTTGAATCGGAATATCACTTGTTAAATATATGTACGAGTTATCTTGATTTAAGAATTAAGTATAAAATTAACAAATCGTTTTACACTGTCAACAAATTCACATGTATGATGTCCAGTACTAGCACAAGACAATTAAGAAATTTTTCTAAATTAATTTAATATGAATTCTTTAAGTATCTATTTTTGTAATAAGGTTTTTTGTTTAGTATTTCATTTGTGTGATCACCTGTTCGTATATATTTTTATTATGTGGCCAAAGGTAGGTGTGTGCTGATTCTGCCGATAAACTGAAAGTGAAACATAATAGTCTATGTGTGTGTATCAAGTCGATATAATAGTAACGTTAGTGATGTGTGTTTTTTGCTGCATGTTTGCATGGTGGTTTGGAGACCATTAAGGTGCAAATTTACACATACTTGAGCTTCAATCTGGGAAAACCGGTCTTAATGATTGTGCGTATGTATCGTCCTATATAAGTATGTGCAGTTAGCACATACAGTACAAACCCAAATACTTACGAGATGTAAAAAGGTAACGTACGCAATGCATCAATGAGATAAAGAAACACACAAACTCGAAGAAAATACACTGCATAATATTGACACATTAGTAAGACAATGACATAACAATGATAACATTAATACCATCGACACCCCACTATTGAAAGTGAAATCATAAAAAAGTGTTAGGAGACATTTACCATTATAAATCTTAACGGAATAATTTTAAGAGCAGAGCAAAAATACGTATAACACAATACAAAAAAATTCTTGCAAACATCGAAAAAAAAACGTAAAAATTGGCAAAAAAACAATTAATAAATTTGTCGTAAATGACATTGAAGTAACCAACAGAACACTAATTCTGGAAGAGCAGTTAGACTTTTAGAGCAATAAGTATGTTATGAAAACCTCTTTAAACTGAAGAGAGTTGAAACTAACACTAATTTCAGTACTCCTCTATCTACTCCATATGATAAAAAAAAATAGATTGAGAAAGAAACAGCCATCAATATATGCACATATGAATATATTTAAACAAAAACGGAATCGCATATAATTTTCAAAATGCTAGTCCATTATATACTGTTAACTTTATGTAAGTTTAGCATGTCATTATATTATTATCTTACAACATCAGTGTTTATATATAGCAGAACACACAATGATGCCGCTGATATAAATGCTAAAACCAAGGTCAAAACAAACATTGCACGGCATATTTTTGTATACTTAGTAAAGTTGTTTGCACATGAAATACATTTATGTATTTTTACAGAGCTCCATATAAGATGCGTATCTGCGTATTTACGCAATTGAAAATTTAGAGAGAAAAACACGCATTTAAAATCGGCCCAGTACGTAACATTACGCAATACAAAACTTAGTACGTATTTTTAATCGATTAAAGTGCGCAACCGGTTTTACCAATAATCCAGTTAAGTTTTTAGTGTATGTTAACCTTTGAATCACAAGTATGTCAATTAAAAGAAGCTTGTAATCAAAATGGCGGCCCATCGTGTTTGTGGATAAAAAAGGGACGTTTTAAGTGTGAAATGACTTTCATGTACTACACGAATACTATATGCAAGAAAGACCCAATCGAGACAGAGATACAACACGTTAAAGTTGAATATTGTAAAGAAAGGCTGTTCATATCATCATTAAAATTTTATAAAGAACAAATAATATATCTAGATTAAATACGCCATGTTCTATGTAAGTTTTCTATGGAAATGGAAAATACCCCTCTATAATCCTAAATACCCTTCATGGCTCAAACAAAGGAGTAAAATACCCTTTAACAATAATATCAGAGAGTAAAATACCCTGTATACCAAATCCTTATCTGGAGCTCTAAATGTAATATATGCTTTAAAATACGTATTATGTATATTTATATGAACTCCTCCCAAACGAGTTATACTAAATAACTACACCAGACATTTTAATATTAGTATTAAGTTAGACAAGGATATCAGTAAAACTGATGGATGCTCCCCAATGATGCTTTGTCGATATTTGGGTTAATTGTGTGATTTAAAAAAAAAAAAAATGTGACCTTGAGAAAATCTATTATTAGCCTAAGTGACCTTGACCTTGACCCCAGTGACCTCATCAAAAGGTAGAAGTCAATGCAAGGTACCTACATGCCAAATATGTAAGAGATCGGTAAAGTATTGAAGGCGCTATGAGAACCTGTTACAAAAGTGTGACGGAAGGAAGGAAGGAAGTACGGAAGTAAAAACTGGCAACTATATATATATAAATTATATATATATGGGGAGCATAAAAAACCTTATAGTTTGACAGTATACAAACAAAATATAGCTTTTACATTGAAAAAAAACTGAAACGTGAGACATAACATTAAAAAGAGTGAGTTGGGGATGTTCTAAGTCTCGTGGCTTCATTTCTTTACATAAAATGCCATAATTCAAGCACATGAAGTCTGTTACAGGGGTGTGTAAAAAAAGATCAAACAGTGGGTAGTTAGCTGCAATATAGCTTAAGTATAATTATTAAATATATATAAAACAAATCACATGCCAATAATTTCCGTGTTGCATATATGCAACTGCATGTGTGATTATTTAATATAAACAATTGATTAATACTATTTGAGTAACAGTTATATTTATACCATCTTACCATTGTTCACTATGTTTTACTTCAGCCATATAAAGAGACTAGAACCGACCACAACCGCTTTCAAACTCTGCAGAGATATCATTCAAACAAGTTTACCCCAAGCCAATTTCAATCGCATGGGCAGCATTTTTACAAACTTGGTATAGGACCACATAACGATTTTAATGGTCATATACCAAACCCCGTGCCTTGCAGTTCTAAAGGAGAAGATTTTGAAAGACTGGACAGAAAGTTTTCACAAGTATACTGTATGGGGAACAATTAACCACACGTCGTGGCCAATTTTGAATTGTGGGCATAATTTGTACAAACTTGAAAGTTGACCACCATGCCATAAATCATGCTAAATACCAAACCTATGTGCCTCGGGGTTTCAAAAAGTTTAAACGATATACATATATGGGAGGGATTTCAATAGATTTTAAAAAACCAGGAGTCAACGACCCCTGGACTGAAATTTTGAGGAGTCAAAGTGAAAAATGCTGGGGTCAATTTTTGAAGCGCAAAAATAAGTGTACAAAAATTGTGCTTTTGTCTGTGTTATTCTTTTTTTAGATGACATAATTTGCATACAAAATGATTTATATAAAGAAACACAAGTAATATCATAATCTTTTTATGAATAATACTAATGCTAATCCCTTAATACTGGTATTAACTTATTTTTCATTCATGTTACTAGCACCATTAACACTTTTGTTCACTATAATTTTCTTGCAGTTATTCACAAGTTTCACTTACAAGGTTAATGTATTAGTCAACAAAAATGTTGTTGTTGTAGAATNTGTAGAATCACTCGTAAATTGACGTATTTTTTCAATAGTTGCCATGGGACATTCTCATTGAGGGCATTAATTCCAATGTGAGTTTTTCATTCTAAAAAATACATGTACCCAGTTGCAAGTCTATATTTAGTAACAGCCCTCTTGCAACACGCACGCTTTCCATGCGTGACAGACGACAGCAACAATTTCTCGCTTTTATTAAAACACGGGTTTTACCAGGCATACATATATAGTAGATGCATACAAAGGAACTTGAACCAGCAAATAATATCATGTGGCTGTAGAAAAACGATATGCTTCAGTTCTATAAATGGACATGATGAAATATTCATGTACTAAAATTAAAGTGTTGTCGCATAAATTCGTTAACGGGTATTGTGTTCACAACATACTCGCCATAAGTAATTAATTCTTGCCATTTGCATTCAACTTTTCGTATGTAGTAATTGTTTACAGTAAAAAGGTGTGATGATTATGCTCGGCACCATCTTTAAAGTACTTTTTTAATTACCGAATTACAGCTTTCACAAACAATACATCCGATCCGATTTGACAATGTTCACAAGGATTGTGTAACGGTTATGATTTAAGCAATGAACTTTCCAAGTCAATGACATCACATGAGGTACATTTACAGTTCTCAACAATTAGCTGCTAATCGGCGCCACTTCAAAGGGATGCTTTGAATTTTCATGACCACGTGTTGTATTGTGTAAATTTTATTTCGCAAAAAGTGTAACTAAAGACGGCACCTTACCGTCTTGTGTTCGTTGTCAATTAATTGAATAAGCGGTAAATGGTCTCCGATATATTTTTTTTACAAAGCATTTGGACATAGGTGATGTTCGCAGTTTTGATTTTATTTTGGATTATGAACCATTATTCAAAGGTAATGTTTTAACGGCATATGCATGTGCTGCTCATTTCCCAATTAGTGCGCACGCACTCTGTAGAAGATGACATGTTTATTGGAAGAGATTAGATGAGATAAATGACCCTTGGGGTATCCTCTCGATGTATTGACCGAGTTTTCAATTCTAGGACATGAGGAGAATAGCGGGATTTATTACCATGGAACTCGAAATGATAAATGACTGACGCACAGGTCAAATTTTCGGCGCGTCAAAATGACGCACGGCTGAAAAAATGGTCGGGTCAAAAACGAGTCATTTTTAATTTGCTCACGTCAAAATGCAGGATTCTGCATCTATTGAAATCCCTGAAATTAATTTATTAAACTTACAGAGCTATGAGGCTGAGCAGAAGGGAATATTAACTGGTAAAATCACATTTATTATCAATACCATTGTTCTTGTTGAATAAAATGCCAAACGTCAGACATTCCCAAAAGTTTCTGAAGTCCACAGGACATCTGGTCCTGTAGACTTAGATAACTTACAGGACCAGAATGGGATTTATAGGACCGAAACATCAATGTACAAACTTATACATTGTATATCCCAATACATTTGTGAAGTTAAGTGTTATGTTGATTGGCAAC
>VMBQ01006644.1:16597-49998 GCA_007657795.1 Dreissena rostriformis | reverse complement strand
AAATGCCCTTTTTGAAAGTAATGCGCCATGCCTCTTTGCCCTCCTGGGAAAAACACTATAAGAGGTAATATCCCTCAAATGACGGTGAAATATAATATCCCTTAAAATGACAGGGAAATAAAATATCCCTTAAAATGACGGTGAAATATAATATCCCTCAAAATGACGGTTTAATATAATATCCCTTAAAATAACGGTGAAATATAATATCCCTCAAAATGACAGTGAAATATAATATCCCTTAAAATGACGGTGAAATATAATATCCCTCAAAATGACGGTGAAATATAATATCCCTTAAAATGACAGTGAAAGGTATTATCCCTTTAATTAACAGTCAAAGGTAATATCCTTTAATTGACAGTGAAAGGTAATATTCTTTAATTGACAGTCAAAGGTAATATCCTTTAATTGACAGTGAAAAGGTTATTTTCCTTTAAATGACAGTAAAAGGTTATATCCCTTTAATTGACAGTGGAAGAAAATATCTCTTAAATTGACGGTGAAAGGTTAAATCCCTTTAATTGACAGTGGAAGGGAATATCCCTTTAATTGACAGTGAAAGGTAAGATCCCTTTAATTGACAGTCGACTGAATTTTCCTTTAATTGACGGTGGAAGGTAATATCCCTTTAATTGACAGTGGAAGGTAATATCCCTTTAATTGACAGTGAAAGGTAAAATACCTTTAACTGACAGTGGAAGATAATATCCCTTTAATTGACAGTGAAAGGTAATATCCCTTAAAATGACAGTGAAAGGTAATATCCCTTTGGTGGCAGTAAAAGATTATATCCTTAAGTATAATGATGTGAAGGGTAATATTTCTGTTAATGACAGTGAAAGGTAATATCTAGGGCTGTAATGATAGGCTATCCGTGTACCAAAATATATAGCGATACAGTATCATGATATCTTGCAGAATATGTTAAATGATTAAGATTAAAAGTTTATACCTTTCATAAATTCAGTAACTTCTGTTTAGAACTCTTCAGTTCTGAAGAACAAGTAAGCTTGTATTGCTTGATATTTAAGGGTCATCAGAACCATTGTGCATCCAATTGCGTGATATTTAAAAAAAGAGTGGGTTAATCAACCAAAAATGAATATGTAAAATGAAAATAGCTTCAATCGTGTATAATACTGGGTAATTTCCGCATAAAGTAATTTTTGTATTAAAGTAATCACTTAAAACTTAAAATGTTCGCAGATTTTTCTAATTTTTCGTAATTGGCAAACTGGATTTTAGAGTCGGATGATGGCGATCAGTGTTTGTTATAAGGTTTAAGGATCCTCCCCCGCTCGTTCTTACTTGTAATGTCCCTTTAACTGACATTGAATGGCATATAATTATAATGAAACCCTTGAAAATATAGAAATGATCAATACATTACCTTCCTGTTTGACAAAAGCGTGCGTGACATATCAATGGTCACTTATTCTGCTACAAGTAATTATTAACAAATCTGAAGCTGACTTCATGTTGTCTTCTTTGGTCTCATTTGTTACTGGTTGATGGTACTTCTGCTGGTATGTCATGTGGACTGGCTTAACAAATGGCCACATTGCATGTTCTTCATTAGTTTTGAAAAGAAAATCCTTTTGGACGTAATTTATATTCAGGTAAATTATTTGTGAGGTATGTATTTTGTTAATGGCAATGTCCTACTTTGATAATTGTGCTTGATGTGATAGAGATACTTAAAACAGTTCTTTTCGTATAATTGACAATAGAAGTTTCTTACTGTACAATATAATAATTTAATTAATATTGTTTAAATGTAAAAATTTATTGCTTTCATCATAAAAAAAATGTCAATATTATAATTATTTTCTCAAAGAAAATCTGCATAAGTACTATTGTGTTAAGACTTTCTTTTTGGATATGGTCACTCAAAAAGTTAACGACCAGTTAAGCTGACAGAAGTTAATTTAAGGATCAAGTAATTTATGTGAATTGTGGGTATTTGGTTACCTTTTTCTATATGGGTAAATTGTAATCAAACTTGTATGCTTAAGTAATTTGCATATGTTTGATAATAACATGGCTTTCAAAATTAATTTTATGTGGGTCTTAAGTTAACAGGCTGTTACCTTAACTGGCTGTTGAAGTTATGATAAACTGGACCTAGAGCTTTTGTAATACTGACCCCAGATGAAGGTTTTTGTAATACTGACCCCAGATGAAGGTTTTTGTAATACTGACCCCAGATGAAGGTTTTTGTAATACTGACCCCAGATGAAGGTTTTTGTAATACTGACCCCAGATGAAGGTTTTTGTAATACTGACCCCAGATGAAGGTTTTTGTAATACTGACCCCAGATGAAGGTTTTTGTAATACTGACCCCAGATGAAGGTTTTTGTAATACTGACCCCAGATGAAGGTTTTTGTAATACTGACCCCAGATGAAGGTTTTTGTAATACTGACCCCAGATGAAGGTTTTTGTAATACTGACCCCAGATGAAGGTTTTTGTAATACTGACCCCAGATGAAGGTTTTTGTAATACTGACCCCAGATGAAGGTTTTTGTAATACTGACCCCAGATGAAGGTTTTTGTAATACTGACCCCAGATGAAGGTTTTTGTAATACTGACCCCAGATGAAGGTTTTTGTAATACTGACCCCAGATGAAGGTTTTTGTAATACTGACCCCAGATGAAGGTTTTTGTAATACTGACCCCAGATGAAGGTTTTTGTAATACTGACCCCAGATGAAGGTTTTTGTAATACTGACCCCAGATGAAGGTTTTTGTAATACTGACCCCAGATGAAGGTTTTTGTAATACTGACCCCAGATGAAGGTTTTTGTAATACTGACCCCAGATGAAGGTTTTTGTAATACTGACCCCAGATGAAGGTTTTTGTAATACTGACCCCAGATGAAGGTTTTTGTAATACTGACCCCAGATGAAGGTTTTTGTAATACTGACCCCAGATGAAGGTTTTTGTAATACTGACCCCAGATGAAGGTTTTTGTAATACTGACCCCAGATGAAGGTTTTTGTAATACTGACCCCAGATGAAGGTTTTTGTAATACTGACCCCAGATGAAGGTTTTTGTAATACTGACCCCAGATGAAGGTTTTTGTAATACTGACCCCAGATGAAGGTTTTTGTAATACTGACCCCAGATGAAGGTTTTTGTAATACTGACCCCAGATGAAGGTTTTTGTAATACTGACCCCAGATGAAGGTTTTTGTAATACTGACCCCAGATGAAGGTTTTTGTAATACTGACCCCAGATGAAGGTTTTTGTAATACTGACCCCAGATGAAGGTTTTTGTAATACTGACCCCAGATGAAGGTTTTTGTAATACTGACCCCAGATGAAGGTTTTTGTAATACTGACCCCAGATGAAGGTTTTTGTAATACTGACCCCAGATGAAGGTTTTTGTAATACTGACCCCAGATGAAGGTTTTTGTAATACTGACCCCAGATGAAGGTTTTTGTAATACTGACCCCAGATGAAGGTTTTTGTAATACTGACCCCAGATGAAGGTTTTTGTAATACTGACCCCAGATGAAGGTTTTTGTAATACTGACCCCAGATGAAGGTTTTTGTAATACTGACCCCAGATGAAGGTTTTTGTAATACTGACCCCAGATGAAGGTTTTTGTAATACTGACCCCAGATGAAGGTTTTTGTAATACTGACCCCAGATGAAGGTTTTTGTAATACTGACCCCAGATGAAGGTTTTTGTAATACTGACCCCAGATGAAGGTTTTTGTAATACTGACCCCAGATGAAGGTTTTTGTAATACTGACCCCAGATGAAGGTTTTTGTAATACTGACCCCAGATGAAGGTTTTTGTAATACTGACCCCAGATGAAGGTTTTTGTAATACTGACCCCAGATGAAGGTTTTTGTAATACTGACCCCAGATGAAGGTTTTTGTAATACTGACCCCAGATGAAGGTTTTTGTAATACTGACCCCAGATGAAGGTTTTTGTAATACTGACCCCAGATGAAGGTTTTTGTAATACTGACCCCAGATGAAGGTTTTTGTAATACTGACCCCAGATGAAGGTTTTTGTAATACTGACCCCAGATGAAGGTTTTTGTAATACTGACCCCAGATGAAGGTTTTTGTAATACTGACCCCAGATGAAGGTTTTTGTAATACTGACCCCAGATGAAGGTTTTTGTAATACTGACCCCAGATGAAGGTTTTTGTAATACTGACCCCAGATGAAGGTTTTTGTAATACTGACCCCAGATGAAGGTTTTTGTAATACTGACCCCAGATGAAGGTTTTTGTAATACTGACCCCAGATGAAGGTTTTTGTAATACTGACCCCAGATGAAGGTTTTTGTAATACTGACCCCAGATGAAGGTTTTTGTAATACTGACCCCAGATGAAGGTTTTTGTAATACTGACCCCAGATGAAGGTTTTTGTAATACTGACCCCAGATGAAGGTTTTTGTAATACTGACCCCAGATGAAGGTTTTTGTAATACTGACCCCAGATGAAGGTTTTTGTAATACTGACCCCAGATGAAGGTTTTTGTAATACTGACCCCAGATGAAGGTTTTTGTAATACTGACCCCAGATGAAGGTTTTTGTAATACTGACCCCAGATGAAGGTTTTTGTAATACTGACCCCAGATGAAGGTTTTTGTAATACTGACCCCAGATGAAGGTTTTTGTAATACTGACCCCAGATGAAGGTTTTTGTAATACTGACCCCAGATGAAGGTTTTTGTAATACTGACCCCAGATGAAGGTTTTTGTAATACTGACCCCAGATGAAGGTTTTTGTAATACTGACCCCAGATGAAGGTTTTTGTAATACTGACCCCAGATGAAGGTTTTTGTAATACTGACCCCAGATGAAGGTTTTTGTAATACTGACCCCAGATGAAGGTTTTTGTAATACTGACCCCAGATGAAGGTTTTTGTAATACTGACCCCAGATGAAGGTTTTTGTAATACTGACCCCAGATGAAGGTTTTTGTAATACTGACCCCAGATGAAGGTTTTTGTAATACTGACCCCAGATGAAGGTTTTTGTAATACTGACCCCAGATGAAGGTTTTTGTAATACTGACCCCAGATGAAGGTTTTTGTAATACTGACCCCAGATGAAGGTTTTTGTAATACTGACCCCAGATGAAGGTTTTTGTAATACTGACCCCAGATGAAGGTTTTTGTAATACTGACCCCAGATGAAGGTTTTTGTAATACTGACCCCAGATGAAGGTTTTTGTAATACTGACCCCAGATGAAGGTTTTTGTAATACTGACCCCAGATGAAGGTTTTTGTAATACTGACCCCAGATGAAGGTTTTTGTAATACTGACCCCAGATGAAGGTTTTTGTAATACTGACCCCAGATGAAGGTTTTTGTAATACTGACCCCAGATGAAGGTTTTTGTAATACTGACCCCAGATGAAGGTTTTTGTAATACTGACCCCAGATGAAGGTTTTTGTAATACTGACCCCAGATGAAGGTTTTTGTAATACTGACCCCAGATGAAGGTTTTTGTAATACTGACCCCAGATGAAGGTTTTTGTAATACTGACCCCAGATGAAGGTTTTTGTAATACTGACCCCAGATGAAGGTTTTTGTAATACTGACCCCAGATGAAGGTTTTTGTAATACTGACCCCAGATGAAGGTTTTTGTAATACTGACCCCAGATGAAGGTTTTTGTAATACTGACCCCAGATGAAGGTTTTTGTAATACTGACCCCAGATGAAGGTTTTTGTAATACTGACCCCAGATGAAGGTTTTTGTAATACTGACCCCAGATGAAGGTTTTTGTAATACTGACCCCAGATGAAGGTTTTTGTAATACTGACCCCAGATGAAGGTTTTTGTAATACTGACCCCAGATGAAGGTTTTTGTAATACTGACCCCAGATGAAGGTTTTTGTAATACTGACCCCAGATGAAGGTTTTTGTAATACTGACCCCAGATGAANTTGGGGGGGGGGGGGGAATCTTAAATTGGGAATTTAAGGCAATCATTTGGGAAAAATATATACTTTTTGACATTCAAAGGAATGGGGCAGAATTTGGGCCACAATTTGACCAAAACAACCCACTGGTATTGCAGATTAATTAAATGTACTATGCACTGTGAATCAGCAACAACTGCAGCATTTCTTGGAGGGTCTGTGCCCTGACTCACTTATGGCTGTGCTGGACTTATCATGACTTATCTTCCCACGTATACTGGAGTGACCAATTAGCAGATAACTGACCAATTAATGTCCCGTACACTTAATTAGCGCACCTGTCCAGCAATTCCCTGTTATCTCATGATCTGGGAGTGGACTCTGTTAAAACCTGTCCACTTTATCATTTATCACTATAAGGGTGAATGTTGTTTTCCTCGGACCAGTGGCGTGGAAGCATCTTAGCAATATCTCAAGTTAAGTTGTTTTTAATGTGCTTTAAGCAAGATGATTTTTTTGAGGCAGTCAATAACTATGCAACTAAAGGAAAGGTTTTATTAAATAAAGTTGTTTTGTTAATAAATGCTTAATGGAAATCATATCAATATGGTTAAAGATGAGAATAAGTGTATTGATTTATTAAAGATTAACATAGAGTGCTTCATGCGAAATTTGCCATGGGCAAGTTTTCTGAAAAGGTTTTATCTTATGTTAACATTTTAAAAATCAATTTTTGTTAAAGGCAATGTATTTTTTTTAAAGTCTTGAACATTATATAGATTGAATTGCATTTAAGGAGTATAACTGAAGTGATTATTTATTCATATTTTGAAGTGGGATTATATTGCTTTGAATCTGTCCATTATAATTCACTTATGCAGAATATGAAAAGAATACTTATGATCCTCTAATTTGTTTGCTGAATACTTGATGCCTATTTTTTTGTCAAAGGTCAAGGTCACAAGGGCTAGTAACATGCATTTTGTTTCCATACAATATCTGGAGAACGCTTTGACCTAAGAAAATCGAAAAAAAAAAACATGTTCTGCAATCATCTATTGATATCTTAGCAGTGTTTGAATTTCAATTTCCGCTTTTCATAAGATCAAGAGAAAGCTATGTTTTAACATTTGTACAACTTCAAGTCATTTCAAACATTTTCTGATTGCAAAAGCCCTTCTAAGTCTTCTAAGGAAATACTTCACAAATTGTGATTTTTTGAGGACACAATACAAATATACAAAACATTAACTAACATGAACTTGTATATCTGTATATACTTAACAACTTGACACAACATTTTACTATAAAAAAGGCATTTTTCATTTAGGTTTGTCTGTTGTTTGTATTATCTTGCATAAATTATTTAAATTTGTACAAATTCAACCAAAAACAGGTAAATTTGTGATGATATCTGTATATCTTAAACATTAATGTGAAAAGTACGCATGTCAGCTGCATAATTTAAGAAAGAGTAACTTTTAAATTTAGTGCATTTTGAGGCTTTTAAATGTGACACATTTTATTTAATTACCTAAACTGATACCAAAAGTCTTAAAATTTTGCTGTAAAATAACTATATATGATAGTTAATATTGTTATAAAACAAAAGTGTTTACACTTAACACATATATTAAATGGTTAACAATTCAGTAACATACATAACTTGATCCAAAAATTAACTGCTGTTAGCTTAACTGGTTGTTAAAGTTTTGAGCAGCCAGACCCTGGTCTATTAAACTCCCTCTGTAGTGTACCTTACCATGAGTAACTCAGTTCTGCCCAGTCCACTCAGCCCAGTCACTTTGATCACTTCAGACTGCAACAGTCTACTACCCCTGCAGGCTGGCTGGCTGCCTGGTCATTATACTGCAAGGACACTGGCTTATTGGATGTTTTACCTCACCAGGTAACTTATTGTAGTTTTAGCTGTAATATCAGGTTATTTATATTTGATGTTAATATGTGTTGATGTTAAGCAAAGTTTGGCTTTTTATTTTAATGTTTTAATGGAAAATTGGATATTTTACTTAACTGGGTAAGTTCCAATTACATATTTATTGTAGTATTAGCTGTTATTTCGTAAGTATGTTTATTTACATTTGATGTTAATAGTTGTTGATGTTAAGTAGTTTAAGACTGTTGATTTTAATGTTTTAATTTATGTGGATGTATTAGCTCACTGGGTAAGTTCCCATTTAATATTTCTTGTAGTGTTTGCTATAATATCTTAAGAGTCTTTATTTATATGATGTTAGTCATTGTTGATGTTAAGTAGTCTTAGACTGTTAATAAATCTGTTTTAAATTAATGTCATTTAAAGTAAGTTTGTGTCATTTTATGTGCTAATGGATATTTTACCTCTGTAGGTAAGTTACCGTTAAATGTTTATTGTAGTTTTAGCTGTTATATCTTATATTTGATGTTAATAGTTGTTGATATTAAGTCGTTTTAGGCTGTTGATTTTAATTTGATGTTTTAACGCTCTTTGTATTAGTTCCCATAAATATTTCTTGTAGTGTTAGCTATAATATCTAAAGTGTGTTTATTTATATTTCATCTTAATAGTTGTTGATATAAAGCAGAGTTTGGCTGTTGATATTAATGTTAAAAATCTGCCTGAAACACTGGTTAATTTGGATATTTTACCCAACTAGGTAAGTTCCCATTTAATATTTCTTGTAGAGTTAGCTATAATTGTCTTTATTTATATTTGTTGTTAAAAGTTTTTGATTTTAAGTAGTTTAAGGGGGGTTGATTTTATTTAACCTCACTAGTCAAGTTTCCATTTAATATTTTTTGTGGTGTTTATTAAGCTGTATTATCTTAAATGCGTCTATTCATATTTGATGTTTATGGTTGATGATTATAAGTAGTTTTAGGCTTTTGATTTTGTTGTAAATCTCTGTTTTAATGTCAATCAAAGTGGGTGATTGGATGTTTTACCTTAAACTATGTAAGTTTCCATTAAATATGTATTGTAGTGTTAGCTGTAATATCTTAAGTGTGTTTATTTATATTTGATGTTTATTGTTGTACAGTTGATGTTAAGTAGTTTTAGGCTGTTGTTTTAAATATTATAAATCTCTGTTTTAATGTCACTTAAAGTAAGTTTGTTTTATTTGATGTCAGCTCAACTGATATACAACAATGTAGTACTAGTATCTTAGGAATTAATTGTTTACTTACAATTTATTTGAGTGTTTAGCCTGTTTTTAAGTTAATAAAAATAGTGGCTTCCTGAAAAGGACAAACCGAATATTTAATGTTATGAAGTAAAGAAATATGTTTTTGTATTGAATGCTTTGAGTTATTTAATTTTCTGTTTTGATTATTTTATTTTTAAATTTGTTACTAGAAAAAAGCACAACTATATAAAAACGTACTTTGATTACAATTTCAACAAAGAAATAAAAAAAATTATATAAAGATTTAATTTTAAAAGATGTACCCATTGATAGCATATTCCCTTCTGTTTCTTACATTTAATAATGATGGATGTTTTTTTGTAGATAATCTGATTATATTTGACATGATAATATGTTGGATGACAGATTCTAGTTTCTTGATAAATCATTTCTTGCGTATATTCTTATGGTCATGGGTCAACTGGATGTGATGGTTAACTAATAAAGCTTTGGTGTGTTATTTTTTGTTTATTTAAAGGTGAAGATTAAGAAGTGATTAATGCTTGGTTATAAGGATTTTCATAGAATGTTATTTCTTGGTGTAATTATGTGATACACTAATGGATTGTTATTGGTTGGTTATTTGAATGGGATGCAGTGTTGTGGATTGTTATTGGTTGGTTATTTGAATGTGACGCAGTTGTGGATTGTTATTGGTTGGTTATTTGAATGAGATGCAGTGTTTTGGATTGTTTTTGGTTGGTTATTTGAATGGGATGCAGGTGTGGATTGTTATTGGTTGGTTATTTGAATGGGATGCAGGTGTGGATTGTTATTGGTTGGTTATTTGAATGGGATGTAGTTGTGGATTGTTATTGGTTATTTATTTGAATGGGATGCAGTTGTGGATTGTTATTTCTTGGTTATTTGAATGGGATGCAGTTGTGGATTGTTATTGGTTGGTTATTTAAATGGGATGCAGTTGTGGATTGTTATTGGATGATTATTTGAATGGGATGCAGTTCTGGAGTGTTATTAGTTGGTTATTTGAATGGGATGCAGTTGTGGATTGTTATTTCTTGGTTATTTGAATGGGATGCAGTTGTGGATTGTTATTGCATGGTTATATGAATGGGGTAATGTTTTTATGCCCCCTCCTTCGAAGAAGAGGGGGTATATAGTTTTTGACCTGTCTGTCATTCTGTCTGTCCCAAAACTTTAACCAAAAACTTTAAACTTGGTTAAAGTTTGGTCATAACTTTTGCAATATTGAAGATAGCAACTTGATATTTGGCATGCATGTGTATCTCATGGGGCTGCACATTTTGAGTGGTGGAAGGTCAAGGTCATCCTTTAAGGTCAAAGGTCTAAAAACAAAATCCAAGGGAAGTTATAAGCTTTAAAGGGAGATAATTTCTATACCTGCCAAATGATAAAAAGAAATTTTATTTCAAAGCGGCGCATTAGGGGGCATTGTGTTTCTGACAAACACATCTCTTGTTGATTGTTATTTCTGGGTAATTTGAATGGGGTTAAGTAGTTGATAGTTATTTATTGGTATTTGAATTCTCTTTGTTTGCATAAAGAGTAAATTGCTTTCATACAAAACTTCAATAAGATGGCCATGTTTCTTATGTCATGGTCATTTTACTGTACTCATTTCTGATTTAGGTATCAACATTTCTCAGAGCAGTTAATCACATTTAAGGAATGTGAACTGTTTAAGAGATCAGGAATTATTTTGAATAAATCTTATCATTTTATCACAATCTTAACTGAAAGTGTCAATCAATTAGATAAAAAGAACATAAATTTGTCTTACTTTATCATTGTAGATAATCTGTAGATATGCAATGATATGTATACTAATTCATGATTATGGGAGTCTGTCAAATGAGTTATGTGGTCAGTAAAGGACGAATAAGAAGAAAATCATCTTAAAATTTCAGGCACTGAGCTAATGCATTTTCCTTCCTAGAGGCATTCAATATGAGCCTCGTTCTGGGAAAACTGTACTTGATGCATGTGCGGTGCAATCGGCACAGGCTAATCAGGGACGACACTTTCAACTTTTATGGAATTTTTCATTTAAAGGAAGTCTCTTTCTACTGAAAATCCAGCTCCTAGCTCTTAGCTATTATTAAGGTCACACTTATACATGTAGGTCAAAGGTTAAATGAGAAAATAAATGTTGTCAACACTGTGTCTTCATTATTTTTCTCAGGCAATTTTAAAATATCTTGCTACAACCATTATTATTTAAGACAGAGTGTTTCGCAAAAGACCTGTGTCCCCTAGCTCAAAGGTCGAGGTCAAATATTGGAATGTTACAGATTGTCTGGACTCTTCAAGCGATTTGAAAATAACTTGATAAAAATGATCACTTTGTGGAAATAGCTTGTTGCATCCTTATTCGCAGGTCAAGGTAACAAAGGTCAAATATTAAATGGTTAAATTAAGACATGGTTAAAAATAGAAATCATGATTCACAAAATAAAAAAATTAATATTTGAACATATAAGTTGTTACAGCGTTGTTCCATTTTTCTCATGACATATTGAGATTCCAAGGAAATATGATCTCTTGCCTACACCGCTCAGACATGCACACTATCAACCCCTTATCATTTTATTCAATCTAAACTATTTACATATTATCAAGAAATAAAGACAGAAAACAGAGATGTGCCAGCTAAATATTTACTCTACAGTTCTATTTATATGTTGAAAGAAGAGCATTGGAACTTAGAAAGCCTGAGAACGATTTGTAAACATTTACATCATCTTCTTGGAACGTTTATTTTTTATGTCTGACACTTGCATTTGTTTATAAAGTCACAATCGCAATGTCTTAGCCAGCACAAATAATTGCTATTTTAAAGGGACCTATTCACTGATTTGCCTGTTGAAAATGTCTTTTAACCCATTTATGCCTAGCCTCTAGAAAAAAGGCCTTGGCGTGATGCGGCGTCTCATCAGGGTCTGCGCTGTTTGCTTAAAGGAATTTCTGTAAGAAATATTCTAAATATAGAAATAAATATACTAGACATCGCTAATTTTGCAATTAAATTGATCCAATTTAGAAGGATGGGAGAGTCCACTAGGCATAAAAGGGTTAATGTCTTTTGATGTCAAGAACGAAAGGGAACTCATTACTCAGTAGAGGCAGTATGTTAAAAGTTTTTAAAAGAGCCTTGCTTTGAGTAAACTTGGCAAAATGCATGTGCGTAAAGTGTTGTCCCAGATAAGCACAGGCTAATCAGGGACTACACTTTCTGCCTTAATTATTATAATTCTTGTTTAAAGGAAGTCCCTCCTAAGCGTAAATCCAGTTAAGTCGGAATGTGTCGTCCCTGATTAGCCTGTGTGGACAGCACAGGCTAATATGAGACAACACATTACACACATGCATTAAGTCCATGTTTCCCAGAGCATTAGGCTTATTTGTATTTTTTGAAGATACACATTTTTTATCGGTTGATTTTTTTTTTTATGGCATATTGATGTTTAAAACAAAATCTGAATCATGCACATGCAGAAATTCAGATGATATGTTGTACTTGTGTACATCAAAATAAAGATTTATAGCATATAATAATGTCACTTAGGAACTACTTTATCTGCATTAACACCCAAGTTATTGCTTTAATTGCAATGTTTACATACAGATATTGGTGCGTATCAAGATCTTTGTGTGATTTTAAAACAAGATTAATTCTTTTGTGGCAAATGCGTTGGTGTTGCTCAGATTCTTTTTTTAAATTCCTAGCATATACTTTTAATAATATTTTATTGCATGAACTTGGAATGGGCCAAACATGCAGTTTCTTGGGAATTTAGGGTTTATTCTGTTTCTAAATTGTGTATACGTTTACTCGATTTTACTCTGCGTATAAAATACATTTATTATGAATTTTTTAGAATGTATTATGAGCTTTAATTACAGATTTATTCTGTTCTGTTCATTAAAGAGAAACATTCTGAAATACAATGAGGANCATAACAATCATAATGCTTTTGTTTGTAGGGTGTTATACTGTTTTCTCTTCTGCCCCATCACATGCTTGCAGAATCCATCCATGTCTTTCCCATGTAATTTACTGATTGTATCTGATAGTATCTGTCATCAACTGGCATTCTTGGGGCAATATTTCACCTTGTAATGGTGCTGCTGCTTTTCTACTGATAAGCCTTTTTGTCTTACACTTGTCAAAAATAGGAGGAAAACTTCATGAAATGATTGATGTTGCTCATGGTTTTCACTTAGGGCTTGAGTCATATATCACGAGTGTAGGCATTTTGTGCAATAAATGAAGTATTGTTTAAAAAATATAGACGAACGGTCAAGATTATATATATCCAGTTGTAACTTATATTTAAGGAGAAGGCCCCTGTAGTTTATCCAACTTCCAGCCCAATTCATTTATTATCTTTGTGTCTTAGGATATACTGTATAAACTTCTGTGAATGGATAAGTTTTAACCAATAAATTAAATAATTAAAAATGTAAAAACATAACATTAATACGAACAACTGTATTGATTATATTAACAAAAATACATCAAAAACAGAAAGCTTGCTTGCTGGTATACAATTAATGACATTATTAACCCTATTTGAGCGCTGGAACCGGATTTTGAAGGCCTTTGCAAACAGTTTGGATCCAGATGAGACGCCACATTACGCCACAGAATGTGGCGTCTCATCAGGATCCAAACTGTTTGCTATTCTGATAGTATTCTTTGAAAAAAAATCAAAGAAAATGCTAATTTTAGAAATTTAGCAGACAACATTTTAGCAGACGACAAATTTCCCAGCATGCAAAGGGTTAAGTCCTTACACTAGCATTCTCTCACTAATTGCGCTATTTAGAATTATGAAATACCACAATGTGCTTCAATATGCTCATGAGTCACAAGGAGTCCTTAATTAAAGCAAAATATTTAAAGAATTTTTCACTCTAAGTGCGAGAGAGTTATTGCCCATTGATTATTAACATTTCATTTCCTAAAAGCAAAATCTCAAGAATCTGATGAAACCTTTTATGCACATTCCTTTTAGGGAAAACATGTGAATTTTGTCAGGTCGTTGCAATCCAATGATTTTTTTAGGGAGTTTTTGCTATTGATTGTTTATAAGACATTTTCCAAACGATTTTTGTTTCCAAGCGAGATCCCTACTAAACACCCATTTCCATTAATTAACTACATTATCTTAATTTGGATTTACTCCAAAAAAAAGCTGTAGATATGTTGTTAAAAAACTCGTTGAAATCCATAGTTTGTATATAAATTAAATGGCAAATGGAATGTGACACAATTAGTTTATAAATAATTAAAAGAGCTCTAGCAATGAATGTTTTGTTCTACTACATCATTTTATTGTTAATCAACCTGTTACATACAGTTCAGTTAACAATTGGAATATAAATAATTAATAGATCTCAAGCATGGAACGTTCTATATAGCATCATTTTATTGTTAATCAAACTGTTACATACATATAACAATTAGTTTATAAATAATTAATAACGCTCTAGCATTGAATTTTCTATAGATATCATTTTATTGTTAACCATCCTGTTACACAGTTCACATTCACCTGTGAAGTGTTAAGTTCCATATTTTATCTTTTAATGATTAAAAAACTGATAATTAATTATAATGCGTTACAAATGCGAAACGATTAAATAATTTGGAGAGTTCCGATGTTATCCTCATATTTTGTGACATTACGAGGATTGCTTATATAATGTATAAAATACACCTCTCACTGTATGAGCACGGATGGCAGAGTGGTTTAAGTGCTACCCTTTTACTCCAAGGTTCATGGTTTCAAGCCCAGTTGAGGATTACTTTTTTTTTCTTTAATTTTATTCTTTTTTTTACTGGAGCTATTTAGTTCCGATGTTTACATGAATCAAATTTAAAGCATTTAATGACAAACTTCAATATGTGCCAAAATCTGTGAAAAGGTCCCTTTAATCAACATGTTACAGTTCACATTCACCTATGCAGTGTTAAGTGCCATATTCGTAAGTGGTGAAGTGTCATGACTGAAGAGAGTTGAAGAGTGGTGAAATATTTGTGGTTTACAGTCAAAGAACAGTAGGGGGGTGTGGTGTTAGTTTTGATACTGGGGGCTCTTGTAAGGTAAATGACCAACAGGAGAGTGGTCTGGTATATGTCAACATTGAAGAGTGACAGTTCCTTCTTCACACATCAGATAAAATCCTGAGAGGTCTTTGTTTTGAGGCTGGAAAAATGCTCTTAGATAATTTCTGTTTTCTGATTAAATGTCTAAGGATATTAGCAGTCGGGTACCAGACATTTGTGGAGTGGTATTACACCTTACTCACCAGTCTTCTTTACTCTTTTGTATTTCCTGCATTGAGATGGTTATTCCTCCAATGCTGAGGTTATTTTGAAAAAGTGTAACACCAATAATTGGCGAATAAAAAATACAACATAGACTACAGGCACCTTAGGAAAATTCTAAAGGTACCTTTTCACAGTTTTTTTTTATGTTTAAAAAATGTCATGCTATATTTTAACTTACACAAAATTACTATTATGTTTTGAATGATGTAAACAAATAATATTATAAACAACAGAAATGGAATTAAATTTTAGCCTTCACCATGATTTTTGAACCCAGATCCTTTGGCAACAAAATCTAATAATGCTATCCCTGGGCCATTCATTGTCCGTAACTTAAAAGCATATTTTATTGCTATAATGTTCTTTACCAACAAATTTTCCAAATAATTGATTACAAACACTTCATATTTTTCCCCTATTTCAATAGATGATTTATTTGATCCATAAACAAAACAATATTTCTATCAAATGTTTAGTTGTAAGTATTATTTTGCTAGCTGGCATAGGATGTATTATTTTATTGGGAATCTGTAATGACATTTTTTCTTTATTGTCATTTTGCTCATCTGTGAACGTCATGTCTCTTCAATTAAATGTGTTAATTATTTCACACAATTTCTTACGTATGTGACACTTTTTGATGATGTATAGGCAGATTGTTTTGCATAATTAAAGATCATGTACATGTAATGTGACTGTTCATAGTTCTTATTTTGTAAGTCCTATTAGAAATGTAATTTAACATAATTTAATTATACACAAACTTTGCATTTTATATTGTAAAACAAAATGATATTACAAAATACATGAATATGGTAAGTGGTTTTTGCAGAAAAGTTATAATCTAGTGATGGATGAACTTTACAGATATTTAAACAACCAGGGCTCCCCCTGGCCCAAAATTTTCTTTAGCCAACATTTTAGCCAATTGGATTTTTTTGTAGCCAACTTTAAGAAACTGTAGCCAAAGTTTTAGCTAAGCATTCGGGACTGTCTGTTGTAAGTCTAGGGGTGTGAGAGCCTAAATAACTACAATATGAAGCTTTAATATATTAATTACTATTATCATATTGTGAAAAATAAAGCATTATTAATATGATTATAAATACAAGAATGAAATTTGTTTTTAAGTTCATGTTTGACTGCATTTCAAAATGTATGTTAAAAAGTGCTGCTTAAATTTCTTCTTTCAATCAAGATAATGTTTCGTGAATATCTTTTCACATGCATATACAACCTGCAATAGTCTATAGATTCTTAAATGCACACTTTAAGCAAAGCCTCTTTCAATGTATTTAATTTAATACAGTATAATGACTTTTTTGAGTTCTAAGTGTTCTTGTTGTGTTAATTATGTATTAAACTGAGTTAAATCAATTAATTTTAATTGTTTACCTTTCAGTATCTTGTATTACACATCTCCAGTTAAATGCTATTTTAGTAAACTGTACAGCGTGACAAACATAATAAAGCAGAATATGCACATGAATCTGATTAAACACAGATCCACTAACATATAAATCAAATCATGTTTGTCTTTTTCCATTGTCGAACGATACTCTTCTTAAATGTTTTTACTGCGAGTATACTGAACTCCAATCTGCAAATACTGGTTTCCGTGAAAGACATTCACTGTGAAGTTTCTAATAATAGATCTTAAATTTTGTTTTTTGTATCTAAAAGTAAAAACATAATCTTTTTCGTTAATACACACGCATTTCATTATTCCGTACTCCGTCGTTAATTTGATTGTTGTTCGTAAATTTCCTGTACATGGTAATTTCTTTCCAGCTTATCTGTAAATTCGCTAACTGCTTTTACTCAAATTGATTGGAATCGGCAGCAGTTTTTAATCAGTGTTATATGTTTATTTAAGCCGATAAGATGTAAGGTTACACCTTTGTTTTGTTTTCGCACCAGCCATTTTCCTTTGTCTCGATGACACGCAGTCTACGGTTTAAAGAGTTTAATATTTGGGACGGTTCTTTACAGGCAAAAAAACGTTTCGCCGAGCATTTTCGCCAACCGATAATTTTATTAGCCAAATTAGCGAAATTTTCGCCATTTGCGAATTTGGCGAACGACAGCGGAAGCCCTGAACAACCCTCGTAATATCTCACATGTTAACAGTGTATATAGCTGTATATGGAACCGTTTAAGTATGTTATTGAAATCAATTAAATCAATTTAATATTTATAATTTTGAAGGAACACATAATAATACATTGTGAATCCCAAACACATATTATTTAAAGCCCCTATAACCCTCAAAATCTACGGAAATTTCGTAAAATGTTTCATAAAGTAAAGTAACGCAATAAATAATCAGTGTTCCTTATAGCAATAGCCAAAATTTCAACGTTAGATGTATTCTGGTAACATAGATTTAACAAGATACAAAATGCTCTTTTTTATTTGTTTGTGGTACAATATATTCAACACTTGTTTATGTACCAATTAAGTGTGGGTGTTAAAATAGAATATATTATGCCTCAACAAAAGCTTTTGCTATAAGGAACACTGATTATATATAGGGTAACTTTATTTTGTGAAACACTTCACAAAATTTTCGTTGATTTTGAGCGTTTAAGTAGCCATTGCACAATACCAAATAATAATTATATTTAATGTGTATGCAACTCCTATAATTATTAGCATATAATAGCTACAAAACATGGTTAAATACAGCATTTCACATAATGTCAGAATGTATTTAATTTATCTCAGTTATGCAGTAACATAATTATATATTACTAAGAGTATAACAAGTATAACGTTTGCGAATATTGAGTGCCCCCAATTTGAACTTCCCTAACTTTAACAATTGGCTTTTAATTTGTTGTAGCTTATAACAACGTGAGTTTCAACATGCTCGGTCTGTTGCATTAGGATTAAATAAGGATTCTGTGGAAGAGAGCTGTTACAGTCTGATTCAGATTAGCGAAATAAGATATGACCCAAGACAGCTAACTCCTGATACATGTAGTTGCAGATGTGAAATCAGATGCAGTCATGTTTGTTTTTCCCAGCTGAGTTCTATCATGTGAAGTGTGAAGGAACCTGCATGTTACAGACTTTGTTCCAAATCTATGTACAGCTCACAAGCCTACATCTTTTGCGTATGTATTAGTTTGTTTTTATTTTTCACTTTTCACCTTTTTCTGTTGTTTTTGTTGATTTGTTGTACTTTTTAGTTCAGAATTTGCTCAGGCATTTGGTAGGTGTTAAATTATTTATAAATTACATGCAAAGATTTTATAAATAATGTTGAGGTATGCTGGTAAGCATTCACGTTACATCTTTAATATTTGTATTTTGAGTTTGGATTTATGATGATGTCACATTGTATGAACTTGAGATATGTCACAGTACAAACTGTTCAATCGACTAACGCAACGTCTGCAATACGTAAAATATAAAGAAAAGGAAATACTTACACTCCGCTTTTAACCGACATGTATCTAGTAGCTCAGCCGATGGATAAACCACAGACGTTGCGTTAGTGGATTTAACGGTAAGCAGTGTGGATTTTAGATGATGTCACATTGTATGAGCTTGAGATATGTCACAGTATGGATTTGAGATGATGTCACATTGTATGAACTTGAGTTATGTCACAGTATGGATTTATGATGATGTCACATTGTATGAACTTGAGATGTGTCACAGTATGGATTTATGATGATGTCACATTGTATGAACTTGAGATATGTCACAGTATGGATTTAAGATGATGTCACATTGTATGAACTTGAGATATGTCACAGTATGGATTTGAGATGATGTCACATTGTATGAACTTGAGATATGTCACAGTATGGATTTGAGATGATGTCACATTGTATGAACTTGAGATATGTCACAGTTTGGATTTGAGATGATGTCACATTGTATGAACTTGAGATATGTCACAGTTTGGATTTGTGATGATGTCACATTGTATGAACTTGAGATATGTCACAGTTTGGATTTGAGATGATGTCACATTGTATGAACTTGAGATATGTCACAGTTTGGATTTGAGATGATGTCACATTGTATGAACTTGAGATATGTCACAGTTTGGATTTGAGATGATGTCACATTGTATGAACTTGAGATATGTCACAGTTTGGATTTGAGATGATGTCACATTGTATGAACTTGAGATATGTCACAGTTTGGATTTGAGATGATGTCACATGGTATGAACTTGAGATATGTCACAGTATGGATTTGAGATGATGTCACAGTATGGATTTGAGATGATGTCACAGTATGGATTTGAGATGATGTCACAGTATGGATTTGAGATGATGTCACAGTATGGATTTGAGATGATGTCACAGTATGGATTTGAGATGATGTCACAGTATGGATTTGAGATGATGTCACAGTATGGATTTGAGATGATGTCACAGTATGGATTTGAGATGATGTCACAGTATGGATTTGAGATGATGTCACAGTATGGATTTGAGATGATGTCACAGTATGGATTTGAGATGATGTCACAGTATGGATTTGAGATGATGTCACAGTATGGATTTGAGATGATGTCACAGTATGGATTTGAGATGATGTCACAGTATGGATTTGAGATGATGTCACAGTATGGATTTGAGATGATGTCACAGTATGGATTTGAGATGATGTCACAGTATGGATTTGAGATGATGTTACAGTATGGATTTGAGATGATGTCACAGTATGGATTTGAGATGATGGTACAGTATGGATTTGATATGTTCCAGTATAGATTTGAGATGATGTCACAGTATGGATTTGAGGAGATGTTACAGTATAGATTGGAGATGATGTCACAGTATAGATTTGAGATGATGTCACAGTATGGATTTGAGATGATGTTACAGTATAGATTTGAGAGGATGTCACAGTATGGATTTGAGATGATGTCACAGTATGGATTTGAGAATTCACATCATGGATTTAATATAGCTTCACATAACGGTTATGAGATACTGTCACAGTGTAAATATGAGCTAATGTCACAGTTCAGATGTACAATTATGTCAAGGTATGTCACAATATTGAGTTGATATTATGTCAAGGTATGTCACAATATTGAGGTGATATTATGTCAAGGTATGTCACAATATTGAGTTGATATTATGTCACGGTATGTCACAATATTGAGTTGATATTATGTCAAGGTATGTCACAATATTGAGGTGATATTATATCACAATATGGATTCAAGATTATGTTACTGTTTGGATGTGAGATAATGTCACAGTATGCATTAAGATAAATTTATACTGTGGGAATGTCACAGTTTAGATGTGAAAACTATAACTTTGTGAATGTCTCCATATGGCGTCACGGTTAGAAAGTTAGAAAAATGTTCGGTGTGAGCATAGATGTTTGATAATCAGGGCATCCCCTGGCTCAACATTTTCTTTAGCCAAATTCACCTCACTTGGGCAGAGTTATTTGGCTAACTCTTTCAGTGCTGGAACCGAATTTTGAAGGCCTTTGCAAACAGTTTGGATCCAGATGAGACACCACAGAACGTGGCGTCTCATGAGGATCCAAACTGTTTTCTATTCTGAAAGTATTCTTTGAAAAAAAATCAGAAGAAAATGCTAATTTCAGAAATATAGCAAACAACATTTTAGCAGACGACAAATTTCCCAGCATGCAAAGGGCTAATATGGCAACTGGCAGAGTAAGCACTGGATAATGTCACAGTGTACTATGCCACCATATGTAGATTATGTCATAGTAGGTATTTAGGATAATTTCATATATTGATCTGAGCCAATGGTTGGTTTTGAGCTTGGATGTCACAATATTGGAAATAGATAATATAATATTGTATGGCAAAATATTAATGTGAGATAATGGCATGGTTTTCGCACATAGAGCATTCAAGCAAAATAATAGTGTTAATCCATTTGAGCCTCGCTCTGGAAAAACAGTGTTTAAGGCATGTTTGTTAAGTGTCGTCCCAGATTAGCCTGTGCAGTCAGCACGGGCTTCTCAGGGACAACACTTTCCGCTTAAACTGGATTTTCGCTAAGAAGAGACTTCCTTTAAACGAAAAATACATTAAAAACGTCGTGTCGTCCCTGATTAGCCTGTGCGGACTACACAGGCTAATCTGGGACAACATTTTACACACATGCAATAAACCCTATTTTCCGAGAGCGAGGCTTATATTGTTTGTGATTTCATGTTGATGTTTGTATCCCATAGTTTGTGATTTCATGTTGATGTTTGTATCACATCTTATGTTTGTGATTTCATGTTGATGTTTGTATACCATCTTATGCATCATAAAATACCCATCAGATTAATGCATCGTTTATGATTCCAGTATATGTCATTTACAAATCCCGCAGCTTATGTGCAGCTGTCACATCATCATGGCCAGGCAATAATGCCAAGACGCTTTGCCTACGCTCAATATATGGTGGCATCTTGTATTGATTTTCGGACGTTTTCATGTTTTTCATCGTCAGGTGTTACAAGCTTTAATTCAGGTGACACAATCAAAACACTTATTCATTATTGGTGATGGAGTTTCCGCGAAACTTGTGTTATTGTGACATCGCTTGAAGGTATTGTGTTTGCAGCAGTGCTGATACCGGTATTGAAATTGTAGATTTCTGACGAGGCTTGATTGAAGGTGTTGTTTGCAGCAGTGGCGATATTGATATTGGAGTTCAATGTGAAATACCTTGCAGGGAAGTGTTATATTAAGGATGTGGAGTCATTTGCAGATATTTAATTATCTTGTTGCCTGTGTTTATTTGTGACACTGTTGAATAGAAAAGTTATATTAGCCCTTTGCATGCTGGGAAATTTGTGGTCTGCTAAAATGTCGTCTGCTGAATTTCTAAAATAAGCATTTTCTTCGATTTTTTTTAAAGAATACATTCAGAATAGCAAACAGTTTGGATCCTGATGAGACGCCACATTCTGTGGCGTCTCATCTGGATCCAAACTGTTTGCAAAGGCCTTTAAAATTTGATTCCAGCACTGAAAGAGTTAGGATTCAAGGTTTGCGGTCAAATATTTTTTTTGTTTTCCCCAGGTCATTGCAATGATTTAGAAGTGAGAACAATAAATCAAGGTTTATATTTACATTTGATATGTAGTGAGTCGTAGTTAAAATTTAATTAAGGAAACATAAAACCAGAGCGGTTAAAGCTTATGCATAATTAATATTTATATTATCACATGCTAATTCATAACAAACAATGAATATTTAGAAGACAGACACTTGAAGTGTTGTAACGAAAAATATGACAAAATATAATAGTTTTCACCATTTAAGATACTTCTGTCCGTCAGTCTGTCCCACTTCTTGTCCTGAGTATAAGTCATGAAGTATTGAAGAGACTCAAATGAAAATTTACATAATGATTGAAAGAGTTAAGGGGAAATGCAGAGAACAAGAACTGTTCCTGTCTTCAGGAGTTATTTATCTTAGTATTTTTTGTATGGAGCTTAACTCCCTTAGTTTTGAATGTATTTAAATAAATCTTTGTACATTGATAGAGGACATTGTGAGGAAATTCAGCGTACAAGAACCATAACTCTCCTGATCATATTTTTGGAGTTATTGCCCTGTGCTTATTGTTATGGTCCCCTTCGAAGAGCTCTGCATTTAGCTGTCGCACTGTGCAACTGTTGGTCTGTGATCGGATTCCTGTCTCAGAAATAACTTTGACATTAAGGAGTCTTTTATAGTGGTGTCTTAATGAAAAAAAAAGCGGTCTGTTATCAAAAAGACAAAAGTGTGTTTTTTTCCCACTTTAATTACTGTTCATAAAGCTGGTTTGCAGGATATTAAAAAGTGCTACATAAGTTTTATCCAAAACCAGTTACCATATTTCGACTAACTAGAGAGATTTTTCTCTGCCCGAAATCATAAGGAATTTCAGAACAAAGAAAATGTGCGCTCTTTTAAAGTAAACTGCATATCAACCGAGTCATCGGTTTGGGTTGGTTCACTTAAGCTGCATGCCCACTTAAAGTTGTCCAAGAGGCCTCTAAGAATGCATGCTGTTGTTAAGCACTTTAGGAAATATGGTGGTGAAATAATTAATAGGCGTATGTCAGACAGTTTTTGTCAGTGGGCTGACATTTCCTTCACTGTGGCTATATTTATGTGCTAGGCATTTCATAATTATGTTAGTAATTGCAGAATATGAGCACTTGCATTTTAATGCAACAATAACACATGTGCAAAAGAGACTTGAATATAATTATGGTTTTATTTTCAGTCTTTACAAAGCTTCATAGCTAGTTTTTATCATAAGTCTAGAATCAGTCAAATACAAAAGTAATGGCTGTTTTTGTATTCTATGATGTGACATTGGAATAATCTGCTACAAGTATTTTGTGTCTTTCTGAATCACAATGACATTGCTTATTACTTTGTTGTTCATAGTCAGTTTACTAAATGAGCCTCGCTCTGTAAAAACGGGCAGCTGCACAGGCTCATCAGGGTTGACACTTTTCGCTTTTATTGTATTTTTTTGTTTAAAGGAAGTCCCTTCTTAGCAAAATCCAGGTTAGACTGAAAGTGTCATCCCTGTTTAGCATGTGTGGACGTCGCAGGCCTATCTGGGACAACAGTATACACACATGCATTAAGCCCCATTATCCAAGAGCACGGCTCATTTTCTTTTTATTGAATGCCAGATATTGATGGTCTATCATGATTCATATCATTGATGAGCAAGTGATATATTTTTATGTGGACTTTGAACCATCTAAAAAAGGTTTTGCTATTCAATCGATTGGTGATTACATATTTGTTTATTATTGCAGATTTCCTGGTGTACAAAGTGGAGTGTTACCTGCGTCTGAAACAATATTGCCACCTGCATTGAATATGAGATACTTTTGTCTCAATAAATCGGATCTGAAACTATGTTGCCATCTGCATTGGATCTGAGATACCGTTATGTCAATTAATTGAATCTGAAACCAGATGAGCAACTGCATTGGATATGAAATAGTGTATTCTCATTGTTTAAGATCTTGGATACCAAAGCCATTTTTGCCACTTATATTAAAGCTGAGTTGATTGTAACCCACCTGCATTGGATTTGAGAGAGTAATATCCACATTCAAGAAATCATATTAAAAAATCTGAATCCATTAATTATTAGAGACATTTGCCACTTGCATTCGTTCTAAACCAAAGCGATTTTTGTTGATTATCACCTTTAAATTTTCTGAGAGCATTGCAATTTTTGCGTGTGCCAATTTTGGAATTAATTTCGAAGTAAGGGAACTGCCATATGCATTTGTTGATAAAGAGGCCATTGCCACCTGTAGTCATCATTGGATGGATAACCTTCTCAAGATGATTCTGTGGAAGAACTGCCATCTACAAAAGAACTCCTAAAACCTGTAAAAAAATATTAAACTGGGCTCTCAACTGCATGATATTACTGAACAAAACTGCCAGGTGCATATATAGTTCAAAGAAAATACTATTATTATCACTAGGGCAAATTGTCCTCACTGTGGAAGATAAGGTCCACACCAACAGCTGAATACTCTTCACAGAAATACTGAATACTCTTCAGAGAAAATAAGCCTCTGTACCAAACTATGAAACAATCACTGTAATCAAACCCATGATGTCACAATAACACCTACCCCCTGCAAGATTCTGTAGTGCCAACTTTCACTCGAGATACTTGCAAGTAAGGAGCATGTGGGCGACAATTTTCCCGCTCTGGTGTCTCATGGTCTGCGTCCCTGCGCTGGTTTTTGTGCGGGAACCGGAGGACAGAATAACAGAGTTTGAGAAACCCTTGTGGTGGCACTGCCAAGCTGTTAACGGAACTGCAAACATTGAATACAGGTTAGTTTAAGCCTATTTATTTTAGCTGGATTGAACAGAAGCCTATGGGTTATTGAAAAGCCTTTGAGTCATTTTCCTGGGTAGAACCAGTACTTGGTGTCTTTGGGGGAGATCTAAAGAATGCTCCCTCAGTGGGCATCGAACCTGTGACCTCCCGGTTGCTATGCAGACACAATATGCACTAAGCCACAGTGACCAAAACACATGGGTATGATTTTGCACTAAATTTAAATGTCATTTATTATACCCCCATTACCATTGGTAATGGGGGCTATATAGCAGNTCAAAAAAGGCCATAGATCTTGTTTTGTGAGACAGCATGCAAAATATTCTGTGTCAATGCAGCATGTGGGGGTATACGTCACGTCAGTGACAAAGCTCTAGTTTAAGAAATGTTTTGGTCTTAACTTTTATTTGTTGCTCGCTCTTGGAAAATGGGGTTTTATGCATATGCGTAAAGTGTCATCCCAGATTAGCCTGTGCAGTCACCACATGGATATTTTTTTGTTTAAAGGAAGTCTCTTCTTAACAAAAAAACAGTTTAGACAGAAAGTGTCGTTACCGATTGGCCTGTGCATTAAGCCTTATTTTCCCAGAACGCTGCTCTTTTATTTGTTTAAGCTCATGATGAAGTCTAAAAGTTTCATTTTGTGTCTCAGATGGGTGTTTAAATCACAACCACTGCCTCGCAATGGAGATCAGATCGTATTTCCCAATGGAACCCTCGTCCTGCAACGCGTGACATACGATGATTTCGGGACATATGGATGTACGGCCAACTCTGGCGACCAACAGCTTCGATCCAGGGAGGCTACTCTGCAAATAGCTTGTAAGACTTTTAGAGATTGCCTAATTATGTGCCAGTTGCACCAGAATTGAACATTTATAGACTGTGGTATGGTCATTTCATTTTTGTATCATCAGTTACTTCATAAATTTTGAGCCTCATTTTTGGAAAACTGGGCTTAATGCATATGCTAAAAGTTTTGTCCCAGATAAGCCTGTGCTGTCAGCGCAGGCTAATCAGGAATGACACTTTCTGCTTGTATGGAATTTTTAGCTTAAAGGAAGTCTCTTAGGCGGAAAGTGTCATCACTGACTAGCCTGTGCAGACCTCACAGGCTAATCTGTAACAACACTTAACGCACATGCATACAGCCCAATTTTCCCAAAACGAGGCTCATTTAAATAAAACTTTTTCTTAACAGCATTGGCTAATTCGTTCGATATAAGCCCTACGCCACGGACAGTCTACCTTGGTGATGCTGCTGAGCTGGTGTGCCACATAACCAGTCTGCCTCCTGCAGACGTACAATGGCTGCTAAATGGGCAACCAGTCCCTGCAGACGTTACCGTAACAACAGGATCTCAAGGTGACAATAAGTACAGCTTATTAAACCCTTTCCCGCTCAGAGGCAAAGTAAAAATGGCTATGTGCATATGGTTTTATGCTGTTTTGGGCTAATCAGTATATAAGACTTGGAAATGAAGCATTTAAAACTTGAATCTATCAAGAAAGGGTTTGAATTTAATTTGATTTTCGAAGGGACCATACAACCAGGTCAAAATGCCTTTCTGAGCGGTACAGGCAAGGGTTAAGAGACTTGTAACATACCTTGCTTAAAACAGTCACACTGCGTAAAGACCCAAAATCAATAACTATTTGACTAGCTTGCATACAGTAGTTAAAACCCTTGCAACAAAGAAGAGGATCTTAAACTGGATTCAAAACGGTGAAAGTCTGTCCGTCTGTCATCTGCCTATAAACACAAACTTGTCGGAGGAAATAATCTATTTTTAACACAATTCAAACTTGCATGAATTGTTCCTTTTAACAGGTTATTATGAAGTTGTGTGTGTGTGTTTTATTATCCTACATTAATATTTCCCCTTTTTGAACTAACAATTTCCAAAACAACTTTATTACAACTTGCTTCATATAATGGGCAGGTATTGGTTTGTATATATTATCACTTTTTTTGTTGAAAATTAATTTTATCCGCTTTGTGGGAAAACGGGCTTAATGCATGTGCATACAGCATCGTCCCTGATTAGACTTTGAAGTACGCACAGGCTAATCAGGGATGGCACTTTCTGCATAGACTTGATTTTTGTTAAAGTGATATTAGACGCATCTTACAGTATATAGGTGTCTATCGCAACCGTTGTTTATTTTTGGTGTTTTCACTTCATATATACTTATATTTGTTAATGCAGCATCAACATACTAAAACAATATCCCGGAAAGAGAAAAATAATGCATTTGAATAGCAACCGTAATTTCGTTTTGACGTAAATTTGGTAAGTTTAAATTTAAGTTTAAATATGATACTGCATTATAGGTGAGAGTATTTTGAAGCTCTCTCCTGCACTGTACCAACACTCCGGGACCTACAAGTGTAAGGCCACTAACCCTGTTAACCGTGTGTTCAAATACAGTATGGAGGCAGCTGTCACAGTGCTAGGTAAGTAAAGAAAATAAGCCTCTCTCTGGGAAAGCAGGGCTTAATGCTTCTGCGTAAAGTGTTGTTCCAGATTAGCCTGTGCAGACTGCACAAGCAAATCTGGGACGACACTTTACGCACATGCATTTTTCACAGAGCGTGATACAATTATAAACTTTCTGTTTTTGGCGATATGTGGTCCTCAGGAGTTACTTTGTTGTTTCCACATATTAGCTTCTGGTGTTGAACGTAATTCCAGTCACTTTTGGAGGTCTTCTTTAACTATTTTAGTAAGTGGAGCACTAATTACAAAATAAATGTTCACAGCATTAATTGTTTGTGTGTGTATTTTGAAGTTTATAAGGTCCTTCCATGTCTCAGAGACTGCATTATTTGTAGACCCAGAGTGTGTCTCAGAACTCCTACCTAATTAATACATTAGACTCACAAAAGTTGGCACAAATTTTGAATATAGCTTCAGCCACCATATGCCCGCCATATGCCTTTGTTAAATAGTTTTCTAAAATGTTTTTCAAATGAGCAAGACTCTGTGACACGGATTCCTGAACTTATTCTCAAAGCATGTATTTGTTGTTGTTTTGTTTGATTCGAGAGGTTGCGTGTGTCCAAAGGCTACAATCTACTGTAATGCAGTTGCACATTTCAGCTGTCCATGGTTAACACTTAACATTTTCTACCCATATTTGGCAATGACAAATACGTGAATAACTTAAAGACCGTATTCATAGCTCTCATTTCAAGATAAAATTCTTATATATAATAAAGAAAAGACAACTATGTCCATTTGATGCATTATAACTTTCATGTGAGTGTATATAGATGTTGACTGTATTCAGGCCAGCCAGTTTTCCTGGCAGAACTTCAAGATCTCGAGATTCCACTTGGTTACTCTGCAACATTCATCTGCAGTTTCCATGGCAACCCAACTCCTACAGTCAAATGGTACAAACATACAGTCGACGCTGCTAATGAGGTCACCAGCAAAGAGTTAAAGGTTGTTAAATATTTTACTCTTTTGGCTTGGTGCTTGTCTTAGTAGTAATTTCTATTTAGCCCCTTACTGCTCAGATACACATTTTGACCCATTTTTTGACCCTTTGAACATTAAATTAAATTAAAGACCTTTCTTACAAGATGAAAATTTTGAAGGCTTCAATTCCAAACCTAAGATACTGATGAGCAGCAAACAGCATGAAACCTGAAGGTAGTGCGAGTTTCTTGCAGGCTACTGTAGTTTTATTCTGATTGCATATCACCATTTTCACTGTGCTTCTTAGTGGGAAGGGTTAAAATGAACAGGGTGTTCATGTTTGCCACTTTTTCGTTCCATTAAAAATGTTTAAATACTCAACATGTTCAGGTCTCCATTTTTTCCAAGTTCTACATGGAAAAAAAAAATTGTTCTGGCCATTACATTTCTTTTGTAAAACTTTTTTTCAGGCATCTTCAAAGTATGAATTATTCAACAACGGCACTCTTCGTGTCAGCAATGTCCAGTACGAGGATGAGGCATTCTATACGTGCACTGCGGGAAATGCATTCGGGGAAATATCAGAGTCTGCAACGCTCAATATTTCTGGTAATGTAACATTTACTAATATAATAAATTTACTAAAACTTCATCTTTAGCCTTTTCATACCAAACAAAATCGTTCATTGTTTGCGGTTATAAATGTTAAAAGTGTAATATTTAGGTTTTCAAATACTATTCAACCATGTGATTGATCTCTCAGCTCTGGTGATGTGTAACCGCTCTGGTGATGTGTAACCGCAGTTCTGGGAGGCAATTCTTGAATGATAGATCTGTGTCAGACTGATGTTGGCAAACTATACATGAGCTGCACTCTGGGAAAACAGGGCCTAACGCATGTGCGTAAAGTGTCGTCCCAGATTAGCCTGTGCAGTCCTTACAGGCTCATCAGGGACAACACTTTCTGCCTTGACTGGATTTTTGCAAAAGATAGACTCCTTAAAACGAAAAATACCATAAAAGCAGAAAGTGTAGCCTGTGATTAGACTATGCGGACAAAACAGGCTTATCTCGGACAATCTTTATGCAAATGCTTTAGGCCCGATTTTTCCAGAGTGAGGCTCATATTTGTTATTAATATTCCCCAGGTGATGCCGAGGCCCCCAGTTTCTCTGTTCCACCCAGGAATGCGACTGTGAGACAGGGCGCTATGGTCTCACTGGAGTGCAAGTGTACTGGGAAGCCTACCCCAGTGGTTAGCTGGACCAGGCAGGTATGTATCAGAACATTTGAACCTTGTTCTGTAAAAAGTGGGCTTAATACATGCATGTAAAGTGTCGTCCCAGATTAGCATATGCTTCTGCATAGGCTAATCTGGGTTGACACTTTCTGCCTGAACTAGATTTTGGCTAAGAAGAGACTTCCTTTAAATGCAAAATACAATGAAAGCGGAAAGTTATATCTCTGATTAGGTTGTGCAGAGTGCATGGGCTTATCGGGGATGACACTTGATGCACTTTACATGCAAAAGGCCTCGTTTTCCCAGAGTGCGGCTTTTTTAAATTTCATTCATTTTAAGCATTTTGTTGGAGCTGTCAGTTTTGCCAAATTGGTATGTTTGGTGTATTGGGTCAGTTTGGTTGATTGTCATTGTAAAACAATATAAAATGCTTTGTATTTTGCGAAATTGAAATGTTTCTCTGAAAAATCTAGGGGCTCAGCAAAAACTTAAGCGGCTAATGGCCTGTGGGCTGCTGATAATTTATATCCCTGTTATTAACAATTTTGAAAAGCCCTTAACTTAATAATTTGATTATCAAACTTTGTTGTTATAAAACATCTTATGATCCACGTTCTTGGAAAACTGGGCTTGATGCTTGTGTGTGAAGAGTTGTCCCAGATTAGCCTGTGCAGTCAACAGAAACAAAACTTTCTGCTTTCATGGAATTTTTTTCATTAAATGGAGGTCTCGTCCAAACAAAAATCTGGTTTAGGCGGAAAGTGTTGTCCCTGATAAGACTGTGCAAACTGGGATGACATTTTAGGCACATTGATTAAGCCCCATTTTTCCAGAACTCCCCTCATATGTTTACATTTTAGAATGGTGAGAGACTCAACTCCAGCAAGGGCATGCTGACATTTGCCCAGGCCACCATAGAGCACACGGGCTTCTATACATGTTCCTGTGTGAATGAGGAAGGGGCAGTGAATCAAACAGTGTACCTCGATGTTCAAAGTATGTGAGCACATTTGTGTCTGTAGAGTATCATCATTTTACTAGTACACAAATATGCAAAACTATTTCACACAATAAAAAGAGGGTTTTCAATTTTTACTGCATACTATAAACAGGCTAGACTCGAGAGATCCGTAAATTTTAAATACCTGTATGTGGCTTCATAATGCCCCCGTCGTGATAATGGCAGGAGGACGTATAGTGTTACATCTTTCATGTGTTGGTTCATGCATGTGCAATCAATTGGCACAAATGAGCTTCATATCAAACAACATATCATGCGCAAAAACATGTTGCTTGCTAAAAAGTAAATGTCAAAGCCAACACTTGGAGTTTTTGCATATTCCTTATATGTTTATAGTGAAAGTATGTGTTCCCATGCATCCCATAACTGTCACGCACTATGTGATTTTGAAATAAATTTGCAAAAATTATCATCCTATCAAGATGTCATGTTGAGTGCATAGAGGTCAAGGTCAGAGTGGACACTTGAAGTTGGTGCATGGTCCTGTCTTTTACTAAGAAAATTATATATTCCACTGAAAATTTAGGAATAATATCTTATGTAATATGGAAAAGTATATTTCACTTTTCATCAGAGAATGTGTAGAATTTGAATGATAGTAATAGTTCTTGTATTGTCTTCCCTTTCTAGTATTGCCTTTGCAAATGTGTTATGCTATTTGTGATGTTCTATGCACTCTTATAAATGTACATGGTTTTGTTTTGAACCTTTTAAAATCATTTGTTAGTATAAAATGCATCTTTTACACATTTATAGCCCCACCAACTATAGAGACCCCATCAAGGGATGTTCTGGTGCTAGCAGGAGAGGCCGTGACCTTGAACTGTATTACCAAGGGCAACCCAGCACCTAATATCTCCTGGCAGACACCCACAAGAGGTAAACCATTGGTGTAATCCTATCTCCATTTCTACAGTGTTACGGATAACAACCAAGTATTAAAGCGTTAGCCAAAATATGTCTGAACAGCAGTCATTACCCTTTAAGTACTATATTAACCCATTTATGCCGAGTGGACTCTCCCATCCTTCTTAATTGGATCAATTTATTTCCAAAATTAGAGATGTCTGGTATATTTCTTTCTTTTTTTTAGAATATTTCTCAAAGAAATTCCTTTTAGCAAACAGCGTAGACCCTGATGAGACGCGGCATTATGCGGCGTTTCATCTGGGTCTACGCTGTTTGCCTAGGCCTTTTTTTGTAGACGCTAGGCATAAATGGGTTAATGCTTTTCTTTTATATGTAACAATCTACTTTGTATTGCAGTCCGCGCATATTGGTGTAGTCCTAGGCTATTTCTAGGCTATTTCTATTTCTACAATGGATCAGATAACAACCAATCATCAGCGTTACCTTTTTGTCCGTAATTAATGCTTTTGTTCAATGTGTAGCAATCTACTTTTTATTTACTCTCAACCACATGAGCAATCTTGGACCATCTTGGCTCTCTTGTTGTTTATGCTCAACCAAAGTGTGCCCCATATTGACTTCAGGTCTCAACCTCACTTCACTGAGCTCTTCATCTCTGCAAACCATCTCCAGCAATGGAGATCTGACCTTGACCTCAGTGCAGATCAATGATACTGGGTTGTATACGTGTACCCCCAGCAATGACCTTGGAGTGGCCACTGTCACCCATGCAGTACAAGTCGAAGGTATAGTCACTTTGTGGCGCCTATTTTCACAATTTCTGATACTGTAAAATCATTTGTATTTGCGTTGGTCGTTTCCTGATGTGTTTATGTTAAATTCCATAAACCAACAAAATCAACTAAAATTAATGTCTCATCAGAAATACAAAAATAATTGTTTCACAAATAATAATGATTTTACAGTACCTGTTGTATTTAAGAACTTATTTTCAATTTATCATTGCCAGTTAACAACATTTTAGAGTTCTAACAGCAAACAATAAAACTACCATGATGTTTGTGGATGAATGATGAAAATGCAAAACATATTTTGATTCTGACATGTTTTCACAAATATTTTGATTTTTTTAGAACAATATTTAATCAAGCAATGGGACTTCTTTTTGCAATATGTTTATTATCCCCCGCCAGAGGCGGAGGGATATTGTTTTGGCGTTGTCCGTCCATCTGTCCGGCTGTCCGTCCGTCCATCCGTCCGTCCGGCAATTTTGTGTTCGGAGCCATATCTTGGAAGTGCTTTGGCGGATTTCATTGAAACTTGGTACAAGTATATATACGCATAAGAGGATGATGCACGCCAAATGGCATTGTACACCATCTGTTAAAAACAGAGTTATGGCCCTTTATATCTTGAAAAAATGCTTTTTACTATAGGCACTTTTGTGTCCGGAGCCATATCTTGGAAGTGCTTTGGCGGATTTCATTGAAACTTGGTATGAGTATATATATGGATAAGACGATGATGAACGCCAAATGGCATTGTACACCATCTGTTAATAACGGAGTAATGGCCCTTTG